>VZRV01001285.1:0-185886 GCA_013398115.1 Falcunculus frontatus | reverse complement strand
TCCCCCCTTCCCTCCCTCCTTCCTTCCCTCCTTCCTTCCTTCCCTCCTTCCTTCCCTCCTTCCCTCCTTCCCTCCTTCCTTCCCTCCTTCCCTCCTTCCCTCCTTCCTTCCCTCCCTCCGACCCTATACGACGCTGGGGTATAGCCCCTGGTCATTAAAGGGAGAAAAACTGCTATCACCACGGAACCAAGCTCGTTCGCACAAATAAAATGATCAGAGATATTCCTAATCGAAAGCATAATTCATTGTCAAGAAAAGAAGAAGTCGGATTTGAGGCTTATACAGAAAATAATTCCAGAAACTGGGCTTATAGCGTGTTTTCTGCCTTGCAACTGATTTCTCCTATGGGTTTGATACGTTAATCAAGGAAAATATTACCACAACAAGCGGGGAACTAAATCTTTTCAAAGCGTTCATAAAGTAAACACGAATCGACTTGATCATATCAGAACAACTATTAAAAGCGTGGTCCTTTGGATGTGGTCATGTCTGTCGTCAGAATCGTTTGCAGGTGAGCAGGGTTTCGTTTAACCTGTAACAAGACCGTAATGTCAATGTAGGTTTGTGAAGTAATTATTCGGGCTCGTCCATGGTCTTTGTTTTCAGTCGCTGGAGTTACGGGATGTAACAGTCCGTGCGTCTTGTTTTGCGCATCTTTGTAAACAGCTTAACATACAAACGCGAGATTTAAAACGACACTGCGCTAAAGAAGGTTTAATAAACGACTTCGTTACTTTTCCCTCTGTCAATTGCGAACATCAGCAGCGGAGGGAACAGCAACGGTGTATCAGCTCTGTCCAGGCTCGTTTCCGCGACGCCTGCGTGCGCTGGGAAGGGGCTGGCAATGCCACCTGCTCCCTCCGCCTCCGGCGCGGCCCCGGCTCACGGCGGCGTTGAAAGCTGCTGCAGATTGCCGCCGGCGGGGCTGATCGGCCCTCCCCGAGAGTCGTGGGTTCAGCCGGGGATCGGGTACCGCCCGTCCCGGGAAGGCCGGTGCCGGCGCGCGGCCAGCCCGCGGCTCGGCTCGGTCTCTGCCAGCCCGTGCCTCTTCGGGGCGTAGACCGCCGAGTTTGCCCGCGTCCCGCCGGCCTGTCCGCCCCAGTGCGGTGCTGAGGGCCAGCAGCGCCTCTGCCCGCCGAGCCCGCAGGTCTTGCGACTCTGAATGCCGACCCCGCGGCACTGAGCGGCTCGGTTCGGCTCGGCTAACGAGAGGGACGCCTCCCGCTCCGCCCGGCCGGGGGCCGGGTGCTGATCCAGACACAGGCAGCCGACAGCCGCTCACCGAGGAGTGGCCCCGCCGGGACGCCGCTTTCCTGCGCGGAACCGATGGAACAAGGTAAGCGCGCGGCCTTCGCCATCCACGCTGCGGCGGGGCGAGACCGACCCCCGTCCACTCTTGACGGGTAAGCTCGCCGCTGGGCTGCCGTGCCGCCGGTAGCGGAGGGCCGTGGCGGAACGCAGTGTCCGTGTGTGTGTACCGCCGCCGGCCCGCTCCCGCGCGGCTTCCGCCGCAGCCAGGAGCGCACAGAACTCGACGACCGTCGCCCCCGGCGGCCTCTGAGCCGCAGCGGCTGGTGGCCCTGCGAAGGGCTGCTACCTCGGGACCCTCGTCCATCCGGCGGACGGGTCCCGGGAGCAGAGTCAAAGCCTCCCGCTCCGTCTAAAGCCGCCCTCTGAGTCCCGCTGGCAGTTTGTATGTCATCAGTGACACTTGTTGCACATTAGCGGTGCGTTTGTCCAGTTCATTTGCTTTCCTGAAATCCCATACCCTCGTTTTTCCACGCGGAAATATGTGGGGTTTATCTCTGTAGAACCCATGGCATGATAAATCTGCTTTTGTGTCTGTTCTTCCGATGAGGTGTGGCACCGAAGGAGGAAACCACGGGCAGGCATCGCCCGGTGTCGCCGGCTCCCCACCCCCGAGCTGCTCGAGGATCCCTTTCTGCCCCGCTGCTCCCTCTCCCCAACGCTGTTGGGTCCCAGGCGCTGCCACGCTGCTCCCCTGGGGAGCCAAGGACTCCCCTAGCCCTTAAGCAAACCCCGTTCCAGATGCAAAGCTCGTTCCCCTCGGAGACGTCGCAGTGGCCGGGCGGTCCCCTGGGCGACTGCAGCGTCCGCTACGCGCGCCCTGGCCCCGGCCCGGGCCCCGGCCATCTGACTGCTCGCCCCCGCGCCCGGCGCAGCGCCTGGAATCACGCCCGGCAGCCTCTCACAGCGGAGAGATGATCTCGGTAAAATAAGTCGGGGATTCCGTCCCGAGGAGTCAGCGGCTCAGCGGCTGCCAGAGCGCTCGCTGTCTTCGGTGCTTCCTGTGGCCGAGCAGAAGTTACTCGCTAGAGGAGTTGCTCGAGCAGATATAAACCAGCTCGAGGCATTTGTGACGGCCGGTGCGGGCGCTGTCCCGGGTTAGTCCGGCAGAGCTGCAGCACTGTTGCGGTCGCCGCTTTCCGAACGTTCATTTCGGCGGAGTAGAACAGGGCCGGCCCGCGGGCAGCGCCGCTCCCCTGGCCGGGCCCCGCCGCGCCTGCCCCGCGCCCCTCGGGGCCGGCCCGGCCTCCGCGACCTGGCGGCGCCCCCTGGCGGGCCCGGGCGCTGGGCCCGGTGCACCGAGCGGTTCGTCCGCCCCGCCCGCCGTGCCCGGTCACGTTCCCCCCGCCGTGCCCGGTCACGTTCCCCCCGCCGTGCCCGGTCACGTTCCCCCTCCGTGCCCGGTCACGTTCCCCCCGCCGTGCCCGGTCACGTTCCCCCTCCGTGCCCGGTCACGTTCCCCCCGCCGTGCCCGGTCACGTTCCCCCTCCGTGCCCGGTCACGTTCCCCCCGCCGTGCCCGGTCACGTTCCCCCTCCGTGCCCGGTCACGTTCCCCCCGCCGTGCCCGGTCACGTTCCCCCTCCGTGCCCGGTCACGTTCCCCCCGCCGTGCCCGGTCACGTTCCCCCTCCGTGCCCGGTCACGTTCCCCCCGCCGTGCCCGGTCACGTTCCCCCTCCGTGCCCGGTCACGTTCCCCCCGCCGTGCCCGGTCACGTTCCCCCTCCGTGCCCGGTCACGTTCCCCCCGCCGTGCCCGGTCACGTTCCCCCTCCGTGCCCGGTCACGTTCCCCCCGCCGTGCCCGGTCACGTTCCCCCTCCGTGCCCGGTCACGTTCCCCCCGCCGTGCCCGGTCACGTTCCCCCTCCGTGCCCGGTCACGTTCCCCCCGCCGTGCCCGGTCACGTTCCCCCTCCGTGCCCGCTCCCGCCGCTTTTCTCCGTGTCGGATGTGTTGTGGCGGCGGTGGGACGGGGCAAAGGCGCCCGGACGGATACCGGCGCCGGGGCTCCGGGAGACTTGCGCGGGTGTTCCAGCGCTGTCCCTGCGCAGTTCCGGAGCCGTGATGAGCCCGTACCGGGCCGTAGGTGGTAAGACTAGCCGGGCGTAGTTACAGGCAGGGCAAGGGACGAATTCCCACGGTGTAAAGTTAACAATCGTTTTGCTTTGTCCTCCACATCAGTACATTTCTTACAAAGGACGTAGAAACAAGACTGAAATCAGTAACATCAAATTCGTCAGGGACTTACGCATTCCAGCATACTAAAAGAGGAGTATTGCAGTACGTGGACCAGAATTAAATTCTACGATACAAATAACTTCAGACAAGTTTAGTTTAACCTGCTGATACTTTTTTTTTGTTATGCATACAGCCAAAGTACCTTTTCTTGTAGCTTCTGTGCAGCTGAAAATGTCTGAGAGGCTGTGGACTAGAAGAAAATAAGCCACGAATAAGAATACTCTTCATTCCCCACTGTATTATACATTACTTCAAAGTGCAGCTGTAAATTCCATGTGAAAACAGAATGATTGAGGAAGTGGGAGCTCATAGCAGTTTGCCTCAAAGGCTTCCTTTCCTGAGTTATTCTGTGGCTGCTGGAGGTACCAGTGCAGGAGCGAGGGAAATATTGTTGCACGGAGTTACTTAGAGCAATAGTGACAAGAGAGAGGAAAATCCATGTCCTGGCCCTGTGATGATGCTATCTGCCTGTGTTCCTGAGAGTATGAATGTTTCTTCTTCACAGCATACCTAAAAGAGATCCTTGTGTTTAAAAATGAGGGGTATTTTTGTCTAATAATGTAGTCACTAGAAAACAAAGTCATTTTAGACTAGATGATCTCTGTTGAAACATCTTCACAGGATGATGTATGTTCTGGGTAAGGCCATATTTAATATTTTTCATTATGATCCTTGGCACAAAATGTAGGAATCTGCTAATAGAATCTGCTAATCTGTTGCTGCTTCATAGTGCAAAGCAGCAACAAGAGAAACTGGGTGACCTTGGGAACAGTGTAACAGATATGTGAAGAAATTCTGCTTCTAATTGTAAAAATTGTGTAAAAATTCTGTTTCTAATTGATGTCTTCCTGGGAAGCCGGTTAACTTCAGCTACCACGCACATAGATGAGACTGCTTTTTAGTGCTTTCTGGAAAGAACAAAACCAAAAGGCTCAGGGTGTATTGCAATCTTGTGACTCTCTAAGGTTTTAATCTCATTATTGGGGTGGAAGGAGAGCTATATGTATATAAATCCTTTCAAAAGAACTTATTCCTGCTGAAGACTAGAGTGGGGTTTTAAAGGTATCACAAGGAAGTTTTCAGTGCCTCTGTGTGAATTGGTCTGCTTTGGATTTTAAGCCACAGGTTTTTGAAGCGCTGGAAAACATGAATTAGGTTTAAGGAAAGCTTCTGATATTATAATCACCAATCATTACAGTAAATATTGATGGAAAATAGCATGGACATAATTTTTTATGTATTTTGGGCAAGAAATAAAACAGTAGTTTTGCAGGTGAAACTTCTGAGAGATTTAAGATAAGCGGTTATCAGCATTAGTTCTGTTCTCTCTGTTGCGTATCTTGACAGGCACTCTTAACAAGGACATGGTGGGCAGGATGGGGTTTGGTTTTTTTTGTTTTTTTTTTAACTCATGTTCTTTTCAAAATGAAGGGCTTTTCCTACCTAGTCAGTCTAGGAGTCAGTTTATGATGGACTGAATTGTTGATGCAGTCTCCAGGAGATCACTGGTGTTGCTGAGATCCCTGGGACTTTGATTTTTTTTCCCTCTGTCTGGGGAAACCCTGGTTTACCTGTCCTTTTTCTTCTGCTGATGGCTTATATTGTTGTTAGTATTAAGAGCATTGAGTTTTTAGATCATGTCAAACTTAGCATTCACTCACCAACCCTCTCCCACTTCCCTTGTTCCTTTCCTCCAATGCTGTTCCTTCCCTACTTGTCTCCGGTCTAATAGTTTATCCTTTTAATGAGAGAAGGCTACAAATTATTCTTTCTAAGTGAGATAAGCCCTTGCGAGCTCTATTTTATCTAACCAAGACCGGGAAGTCGTTTGCCCTTATTTGTATTAAACAGATGTATATACTTTACCGCAAGTCATTAGTGCTATAAAGAGATTGCCTTTCTATTGATAGCATGGATGAGGAAATTCAGAGTTAGTTGCCAATAAATAAAGAGTGTGCTTATAAGCAGTATTGATTCTCTCTGAGCCACAGAGAATTGTTTTGTTAGTAAAACTCTTCCTGAATGTGCAAGTGAGGATAAGAAAAAAGATAGTCAGGGATTACTGAAAGAAGAGAGGACTGGGGTATGACTTGGGGTGAGAACCTTACGTTGTTTTTCTTTGAAGGGTACAGTTTGTAAAGACAGATGACAAAAATGTGGCAGCAATTCTTCTGGCCATCCTCAGAAATCCTGCAGGCAGTCCTTAGAAAACTGAAGGGTTAACACAGCTTTTCATATGACACACAATTTCAGAGTGATCAGAGAATTCCCCAAATCATCGTGAAAGAAAATGAAAGTATCATTTGCATAGGAAATGAAAGATTGGTGAGATTGAAATTCGTTTTGTCCTTCTGGGTTTTGCAACAGTTTGAAAATGCTTTTCTGAGCTGTTTGGGGAATGTTTTAACTTATGCTGGTAGACAGCTGTTAGGAGCCAATTCAGGAGCAGGTAGGAAGAGGAGCAGTGTGGTTCTGAGCTGAAGGACAGCAGAGTCCATTCACTGGGATTTGGAAGAATAGTGGATTACTGAGGTCTATGGTGCTTGCACTGTCTTGTGTGTTTCTTCCATATTCATCCAGCTTCCTGAAAATAAGTATTATTTACAGAGCCGTTTTCCAACAAAGACAGCAGGACAGAGGTACAGTGCAGTGGCATTCTCTGTGGAACCATGTTCAGTGGTAGGATTCCCATCATCTTCACTGCACATATTCCGTGATGTAATTTACATTTGTAAGCTGACAGGCTATTCCTTTAAGAGTATCTCAAAAGAGTAACAGATTGTAATATTACTTCAGCTTTGACAAATCTTTTAATTGCAGTAAATTAGAAGATTCTCCTGGTGATGTGCTGATCTTCCTCACATTTATTTGAAGACATAAAACAGTGATAAATGATGGGCGTACATCAACCATTTAGTTATGTGAGACACAATATTGGAATTACCCTGAATGTGGAACAGTAGATCAGCTGAATAATATCCATTTTATTTTGTTATTCTTAATAACAAAAAAAAAAAAAGTATTGGAATGATTCACATTAAAGATATCCTGTGTCTTCAGGAAGCTGATTTCTCCAGACTAAAATGACAGTACAAATTCAAAAGGTTACAGGTTATGTTACAGATGCATCATATACTGCTTTCTTTATGCAATTTTCCTCACCATTAAGACATACTACACGTGAATGTATCTAAGAAATTATATGATATCTGGGGAGGGGGTTGGTTGGTTGATTGATTGTGGTTTGGATTTTGTTTGTTTTGGTTTTTTAAACACTTGCCTCATGTTTTCTTCCAAAAAAGCTCTTACAGAATTCATTACCTCTTCTGCCCTTAGGTTTGATCTTCTTTTTTTAGATCTCTTTCCTTCTATTATTTTTTGTTCCTACATTCAGTGATGATGTTATTTAGGTCTTTGGGAGATTTGTTATATTTATTCCACAGTATTTAAAAATTAAAGAATGCTTTCTAAAAATCAGGAGTTGTCAAAACACTCAAGAAAAGAACCTTCCTTGGAAACAAAGCTGCTTATGCTGTGATTTGCCTTCCATATTCACCCAGTCTGATGAAATTAGTATTATTTAGAGCTGTCTTTCTAGGGAAGACCATAGGACAGAATTGAATTTACACCACCTGAGGGCACTGTAATACTATTTACTTTAATTTTCAAGAAAAATACAAAAAGGGTAGTGTTTGAAATGGTCCCCATTTTTCTTCCTCTTACTATTACTATTAACTTCTAGAATAAGCATACCACTGAAATGAATCACAATCATTAATAAAGATGTGTTGTTGAAGGCAGGTATCTTGGAAAGAAGGCCATCCTTTTCTCCTGTCACTAACAATTTTTCCTTGTGCCTGCTGTAGAATGATGGTAATTTTGCATACAATGCTAATATTATTTTAAATTATGTGTTACTAGTGTGGCAGTGATTGCTGTATAAAATCATGGAATTGTTTAGGTTGGCAAAGACCTGCAAGATCAGGGAGTCCAGGTGCTAACCAAGCACCACTGCATTCGCCACTGAACTGTACTCCTGAGCTGCAGTTCTGGCTGTTTACATTTGCTACCTCTTGTCTGTGTGCAGAAAAGTGCAGAGCTGATGTAAAAGCACCCAGTGATTATGCTGTGTTCATGTATTTACACTACTTGTACTATTTAGCTAGAATCATAGCTTGGCTTGGGTTGGGTTGGAAGGGGCCTTAAGGATCATCCTGTTCTAATGGCAGGGAGTGCTATGGGCAGGGACACCTTCTGGTAGACCGGGTTGTTTGAAGAATAGAAAAAACTGAGAAACAGGACCAGTAAAAAGCTCCCTACATGGACACTCCTGATGTGGCTTGTTTTCTCTGTCTTGCCAGGTTTGCATTTTCTCTCAGCTCTTTCGACACTGCCGTCTCTCTCTTTTCTTTCTTCTTTACTGTTTTTCCATCTGCTCTCTAGTAATTTGATTTCACCATCTTGTTATTTTCCCTGCTAGTGCAGGAAGAGGATCTTCAAGTATAATTCCAATAAGAAGGGCTCTGTGCAGGTCAGGACCTTCTCTGCAGGAAGATGTGCTTCCAGAGCTCACAGCCTTTGGCACTGGTCACTCCTCCCTTCTGATAAGGAAGTGGCTGAACTCTCCCAGTGTATATTCACTTGAAATCACATCCTGGAGCCTTTTTGTTGTCTTTATACAACATGAAACAGAGTGAAACCTTCATGTCAGAAACTAGCTAATAGTTATAATTTTGTTAGAATAATAACCAAGTGTGTTTCCACCAGAAAAACACCTCAAGACTGTACTTTTTCAGTCTGGTCATTTCAGCAGTCCAGGAGTAAATTCAGGAACACTTCTACAGGTAATACATTCTACAATGACCAATTTGACTGACATAAATAATACTTCTAATTTCTGTATGCTAATTGGATTAACAAGGGAATGATACTGTTTCTTTTTTCAGTTGAGGACAGAAGTGAATGAGCTCAACTGTGTTTTGCGTGACAGGATTTCTTGGTACACATAATGGAAAACAGAAAGTTGTGTCAGATGAAGTAGTTTAAAAACACACTGGAATGACTCATTGAGGAATTATTGCATATTAAAGAAAAATGAAAGTTTAAAAAAGGATTTTAAAAGCTGTATTTAAAGACAACTCTACCTTTAAAGGGCATGGTATGAGCCCTGTATTAGGGACCGGAATAGATATGTAGTTATTTAAGAGATCTAAGCTCTTCCAATAAAGCAATTCCAATAAAAGAGAAAAAGACCAGAATATCCTGTGTAACTAGTCCTGTTGGTTTGTATGTCTTAAGTTGTCTTTATAGATACTTAAGTATCTTGAAACAGTGAGATGAGATTAATCTCTTGCAGAGACTTTCCTTCCTTGAAATCTGATCACTCTAATACATTATTTTATAACATTAAGGTCGTCAGTGTGAAATATATACAATTTACATTCCTGAAATCTGACTAGAAAGTTAGTTTTTGCACTAGTGAGAGACTGAACTACTTTGGAGAGGACCTTTGGTATGTGAAACATGAACACTGTGGGAAGAAGGAAGGCTGTACATGGGTTTGAGGTCCTGTGGAAGCAGAGGTACAGAATTCTCCAGTGCTTGGGGATGCCACAACTGGAATGTGATTGCCTGTCCAGCCTTAGTTCCTCTTCAGAAATGCTGGTTTGTAGAGAACTCTAAATGCTGAAAGGATGAGAAGATGATGAATAAGAGTGTTTTGAGGATCTCTGTGCCATCTAAAAGTTGTGCATTTTATCTCAGGGGCCTGAGATAGAACTTAAAGGTGAGAACTCCCTTGGCATAAGGTTTGCTAATAGATCAGTTGCTTTAGGTTTTTGCTTTAGTTTTTTAATTTTTTGGTTTGAGGTTTGGACACTTTAGTTTTTAATTTTGTCTCAGTGTAGCTGAAAATCACATTATAGTATCATAGCCTGTGTTAACAAGATATTTCATGTACAAACCAAAACAAATCTGAAGTCAGGAGACTGTATGGACCGACAGTGTTACTTATTCTTACTCCAACTGTTCATTTATTCATTTATTCATGTGTTGTATATGCTGTGTGTTCAAAGTGTGAACTCTCCAAGAAAATAACTGGATTGCTTTTGGTTTCTTGATTCTGGTTGAAACTGAGGATCTGATTAATGATTGCAGTCCCAGGAGTTATCTCACAACACAGCAGAATGATTTCTGGTTTTTTGAGGAATCCTTCTTAATTTGTGGAATAATTACTGGCAAACCTGTAAAACAGGAGTATTGTAGTATACAGTGTTACACCTCATGAGGATGCAGAGATTACTGTGCTACTTATCTTGGGAAATGGACACAAGTAACCCTAACTACTGATAACTATCAGAGTTCAGATATATTCAGTCATTTTTATCAGAAATATATGACTTAATTTTCCTGGTGTCTGTTGTCAAGTTGTATTTCTTTTACTGTATTTACAAATGCTATCTTTAAAATATTGTTTTGCTTCTTTAAGATTTTAGTACTAAAACTGCAGTTAGAATCATTATGCCTTCTTCAGGAATGACATTCATACTGTCTTGATAGAAGCGGAAATTCCATGGAATAACAGAGAAAACTTACTTAATTTGGAGCCTTAAGCCAGCCTGAGACACGGGCAGAGTTTTGTAGTGCGGTCTCATCATCCATTTTCCTGTATTCATCTCTCCAGGGGTGCTGTCTTTCAAGAAAACATTCAGCTGGGAGCCTCCCCCTTGCCACACTTCCATCGTCACCAGGCGTGGGGGAGATAACTCAACCCTTGCACTGACCAAAAAAAAAAAAAAGCTGCATTTTTAAAGTGCTGAAAGTGTCGAGGCTTGGGTTGGGCTATTTCAGCACTGCTGGCTGCTGCAGGAGGAGGAAACCTGCAGCTTCCACAGCTGGGTTCTACTACTGATAAAGGCACAGCTGCAGTGGGAGAGAGGCAGGAGATGATGGGCAGAGAGGGGCAGAAGTTGATCTAAGAGATATTCTTGCTAATCCCTGTTCCCACATTCACCCTGCAGCACTAAACTTTCCCCTAACTGAAACATTTTTTCCTCGATTATTACTGGAAAGCAGAAGGAGGGGGAGTTTGCTCATACTTTTTTTGGAGACAGCAAACATCTCTTTTAATCCTGAATATTATTTACAGATTTGAAACTCCAATATTATATTTTTGACATTACTTTTGCTACTGAGTGAAGTAATGGATGCATTCAGAGCATTTGAAGATGAGTCGCTCTTGTCCAGTTACTCTGCTCCTGCCAGATGGGATCCCTTCCGTCGTCCCTTGGACTCCATCCAGCCCTGGCAATTCAGGCTTCTGGCAGCAGTAATATTGGTGGTGACCTCCCTGTCACTTGCTGAGAACCTGGATGTAATCCTGGTAACTTTTAAGTTCAAGCAATTGAGACAACCTATCAATTATATTATAGTCAATTTGTCTGTGGCTGATTTCCTGGTCTCACTGACTGGTGGTACCATCAGCTTTTTAACAAATCTAAAAGGTTATTTTTATATGGGATACTGGGCCTGTGTACTGGAAGGATTTGCTGTCACATTTTTTGGTAAGCTTGATTTTGTTTGTGGTTGTATGTTTTTTCCTTCAACTTCCTTCAATGTATTCTACTGCAGCTTCCTAAGTCACTGATTTTGCATGCTTTTGAATTCACTGCTATTTTCCCCAGTTACATATATTCTGTAGTGGAGAGTGAAAAACCTATCTCTCTATCTGTGTCATATACATGGCCTGTTGCATGTCTACTGGTAATAGGATATGTTTCATAGAATGAGGAAAAGCTTGCCAACAGAATAGCAGTGTTGTGGAGCTTATGGTAAAACATTTTCAGGAAAAAATCCTTATGTATAGCTATTTGCAATATTTGTATTTAGGTGTGTGCATATATGGATAAATAAGAGAGAGAGAAAAAGAGTGAGTGGCTCCCCATAAATTGTGGAAAATCTAAGGGCACAGAACATCTCATGTTCTCTACCCTCCAGTGGTTCTGAGAAGCAGGGGCACACCTATAACAGTCAGTCTGCACACCTACATCTTTTTGTGATTTTTTTCATGGCTTTGTTCATTTACTACAAAAAAATATTAGAAATACTCTAAGAGGAAAAATACTCACCACACAGAACCCTGTGTGACTACACCTCTGCAGAATAAATGGGGTATTAGTTTAAAATGGGATATCTTACTTGAGACAGACACTCATTCCTGCGTCCTGTCCCTGTCTCTGAAACTGCATAAAAACAGCCAGTAATGCTTGTCCCTGCTCTAAATCACACACAGTGCTGATCCTCAGCCTGAAGAGGAGTCCCACAGCTGCTCTCTGTCTGTTTAAGCTAGTCAGAGGGAATGTCGGTGAGGGACAATGCTTCTACATCAGTTTGTGGCATATAAGCTGTGTCCTATGGAGAAAGATCAGGCTATTTCAAGATTTTGGTGTCCCACCAGGCAATATGTGCCTAAATTGATAATTTGATGTTGTGGGCAGCTGACTGCAGGTTTGACTTTTATGACAGTCTAAAATAATTTTTGCAAAGATAGTGTTTTGAAGATTTTAGTTAGTTAACTTGGATGCTACACATAATTTGCAGCTTTTCAGAGTAGAACTGAATGAAAAGTCTAAGTCATAATCACTTAACCGGCCTGATCAGCTGCTTGGTTTTGTAGCCTTTATACTGTAGACTGGAAAACTGGGCAAATGTGAAATTCTTATGCTCTTCATTAATATTAGAATAATGCACAAAAATTGCCCATCCTTTCATAACTTGTGTTGATAGAAAAGGTGTCTGATGTTGAGGGTAGTCAAAGGGTGTAACTGATTGCCCAGAGTGGTTGTGGAGTCTCCGTCTCCAAAGATACTCAAAACCCAACTGGACTTGGTCCTGAACAACCTGATATAGGGACAGAGTGCTTGAGGGGGAATGATGACCTCCAGAGATGCCTTTCAAACTAAACAGCTAAGGGATTCTGTAATTTGGGATGGTGTTTGCTTTTCAGTGATCTACCCAAATTTGATGCTGACTGTGTTTTCTTTCTGCAGGCATTGTAGCCCTCTGGTCTCTTGCTCTGTTGGCTTTTGAGCTGTACATTGTGATCTGCCGCCCACTGAGAAATACGCGCTTGAGGGGGAGGCATGCAGCTCTAGGTATTGTCTTTGAGTGCACTTTTTCCTTCATTTGGACCATTCCACCAACAACTGGTTGGAGCAGTTACACCACCAGTAAGATTGGAACGACTTGTGAGCCTAACTGGTAAGGCCACTCTCACAGAGTATGGTAAAAAAATAAAACTTGAAGCTCAGGTTGTCTCAGGGCCAGGAATTTAGACTAAAGGTTTAAAGATGATGTAAATCCTGGAAAAAAGAACATATGTAAAGAAAGTTGTAATAAAACTTATCAAAATTTTCCATGAGCGGTTTTTAAAACAAAAATTTCTAAAGGGTGGAGCCTCCATCTCTAATGAAAATAATCACCCTATACCTTGTGCTTTTTGTCAGGACTCAAAGGACAAAGAGACAGATTTTTTCAGAAGACTGGACAGAGCTCTGAGCAAGCTGGTCTGACCCCACAGCTGGCTCTTCTTGGAGCGGGAGGTTGGACTACATGTCCCCTCCCATCTAATTGGCCCCATAGTTCTATCATACTGTAGCTATGGTAATAGGATCCTTTCCTAGCCCGTGGGCAGGGAGCTGGCCCAGCACTCCATCTGGTGGTATGACTAGAGTTGCAAAGGGGCACACTGAATAAAAACATTTGACAAAAATACTAGTGACATCTTTGAAAGGCAAAATGAATATTTCAAGAAAATAATAAGAACACGTATTAGTAATACATACACAAGGTATTTTGTATTTTATACCGGTACTCAGGAGCTTGTGCTGGCCGTACATACATTATTGCGTTCTTCAACACCTGTTTTATAGTACCCTTATTGGTGATTTTGGTATCCTATGGAAAATTGGTGTGGAAGCTAAAAAAGGTAAGAAGAAGCACTCATAAGTAGACTTTTAAAATGTGTATGCATGCAAAAGTTCAGAATTACTGTGTTTGATTTTCTGTAAAGATCAGACATAAGCAGATCAGATTTGCGGGGAGCAAATACAATCAGTTACGTCCCTTGTTATATAATTATCCTTACACACAGAAATTCATGCTATAGTTAGAAGTGATTTTTAAAGTGTGCAGTTCACATCACTTATCAGTACATCTCATTAGTCAAACATCATACAAATGAAAGAATGTCTACCTCATAAATGAACAGAACGACACAGTATTGGTTTATTCACAAGTGTACTTCAATTCAGTGACATTTCATAAGACTCAAACCAGGCAAATCCGAATGTAGCTTAAAATGACTGCAGTTGTAAATTTTAAGAGTGCTGGCTGCTACTTTGTAACACATTCAAAATAAGATGTAGCCTTTGTAAATAATGCAATGCTGTTTAGTAAACAAAATATTCGGTTGTCCAGGAATATTTAAAAGACTTGAGAAATGTTTTTGAATTTTATTCAATGGTTGTGTTGACCTGATCCAAAAGAGAAACTGCAAAAAATGAAAAAGAAGACAATAGAATAGGAACATTCCTATTTGGTACAGGATTTGGGGACAAGATTTTGGGACAATACTGGTATTTCTATTTAGTGCAAAGGTGCCTTGACATTGCTTCAGAAATAAATTCAGTAAATTTCTTCAATTTACTGATGTTTTGAAAGTATTTGGGATAGTCAAATTTATTGTATTAATTCTGAGTGTAATCTTTTCCAAGTAACAACAAAACTGAAGGGAACTTTGGGTGACATTGTCATTCCTCTGAATGGATTTTTCTTGATTTCCTCCAGTATTCATTCGGGGGAGAAAAGGTTAAATGGCTGGGAGAGGTTGATTTCAGTATTAAACACAAGAGGTTTCCCAGGTGCAATGTGGACGACAGTGAAGTAGCACAGTGCCTGCTGGTGGCAGGGATGGGGAGACCTGAAGAACAGGATATGGAAATGCTTGAAGAAAATAATTGCTGATTTAGGCTCAAGCTCTCCTAAAATAATTTGTAAAACTATGATTCTGTTATTCTGATTATCCAGAACTTCTATTAGTGTTTTATTTCACCTCGCCCTAACCTAGCTGCAGAGGAAATGGAATGAAGAGAGACCACAGGGGGCCAGTTTGGTGTGGGAGTTGGGGGACAGCCCACAGCGGCCACCCGGTGGGGCTCCCACTCCTGCCAGGGGCAGGTGTCCCTTCCTGACAGAGTGGGAAAGGGCCACCCCCAGGAGGCTGTTCCTGGGAGGAGAACACATGGGGTAGCCTGGTGGCCTGGTATGGAAGGGAGGGGCGTTACCTCAACAGAGTGGGTGTGAAGGAAGAGAGACAACTTGCATCCAGCACTGTCTTGGGGCTGCCAGACCAGTGGCTAATATGATACTCAGGTGCTTCAGGAGTTGCACAGAAACACAAAGCAGGCAAGATGAGGAATAAAGGAGGCAGTGAGGGAAAACGTCACCGTCAGTCACAGCAGGAATCATGAATGGTCCATTTGGCCGTCTGAGTCAGGTCAGGATGTCTTCTGGAAGGCTGATCGGTGATCAGTGTGTCCCAGCATTGGCCTGAAACCGCTCTGGCGTGTTGTCTCTAGGCTGTCTCACTCCTCTCTCTGTCATCCAGAAAGAACAGGAGTATTATTAAAAAAAAAAAAAACTACACTTCAGGGCAAGTTGTGTGTTTCACGCTTCCCTCGCAGCTCAGTGACCTGGCAGACCACAGCTAGGAAATAGGGTGGCCTCAAAGTGCCACATCACAGGTGATGGAGTTGTGACCATCCTGCTTGTGCCAGTCTTGGCCTTCAGCTCTGAAAAGCCAGCACCTGCAACATATTCTGTAAATCTATAATGAATTGCTATTTTTGGTGATATCTCACAACTAAGCTCATTTTCAAAAATCTGACTACAGTGAACGGAGAGGGATCCAAGCACCAGAACTGGTGTATTGATGTTCCCAACCATCTCTCTTCATGCATTTTTTCCCATGACTGTCACAGTGTTGGCTTGCTCCTGAGTGGAACAGTTCTGTCCTAGTAGTCTGCCAGTCCCTCAGTCCCAGTGACCCCAGCTTTACAATGCCCATTGTAGCTTTCACTGAAACATCAAAGTTGATGAAAGAAATTAATCTTCAGGAAAATATCAAATTAGCAGTTTACAACAGAGGTAAATTACTATGGCAGTATTCCTTTGTTCGGAAGATAAAGCACCAGTATGTTGTTCCTTATCCGTATTTAGAGAGAAAGGAAAAGCTGTATCTGAAAAAAAGACCAGGCTGATATGAGACAAAGATGAAACAGTTGAAAGTTCAATCAAGGAGATTGTGTTCCTTTTCCAGGGGACTGCACTTCTGCTGAAAGGGAGGCTGGGCTGCTCTCTATGTAGGTACAGCATACATGAAAAAATACTGTAGAAATCTCATATATTGGGAATATCTTATCAGTACCAAACACAACCTTTGTTGATGCCTAATACAGTTACTGTAACAATTCATTATTATTATTATTATTGCTGCTGTTGTTATTGTTGTTGTTGCTATGTTTACATTTGGTAAAAACTGACGCAAATTGCAGCTCTCTACAGAGGTGAGGACATCGCCTTTCCCAGGAGGTGCTTCTATACCTCTTTAAGTACTAAATATGTTGAATTCTCTGAGTGCAATTCAAAAGTTATTAGAGAAAATGTCTCCGTAGAGTTCTAGTATTACTGCAGGAAGTTAAAAGACCATGTTAAGTGAAAAAATCTTACTTTCTTAGAATGTAATATTGTAAGACCTGGCATCAGGTTTTTCTGGAGCCAAAGAGAGTTATTAATTATTTCTCATGTAAAATAGCGTTTCATAACAGCGCCTTGTTTCACTAAGTCATCAGAAACCAAACAAGGATGTTTCCCAGAAAGATGCTGTTTGACATCACCTGATCTCTGTATGAACATCTGTGTCTAAGCCTCTTGCATGATCAATGAGGAAAAGAGGGAGAGCATTCCTACTAAATGCCCCAATCCCACTTTAATTCTGGTATCATTAGATTGTGAATGCTCTTCTGGGGAAGGCCATAAAGCACCACTGAGCCAGTCAGACTCCCCTGGTGTAAATTTCCCCCTCAGTGAGGAGGTTGCACAGCCTCAGCAATGTGCTGTCTGTAACACCCATATCAGACACCTAGTTGTCTGCAAAAGCTACATGGAATAGAAAGCACTTGAATTCAGCTCACTCTCTGCTTATGATTCACATGATGTCCTTCTTTTTCACTTTGACAATAAAAATATAAAGATATTTAAGCAAAGAAAAGTTTACTAATGCTGGTATATAGTAATTCATGTCCCTCAACAGTAACTTGAGCTCCCATCTTTCTTGGGAAGCTTGGGAAGAGCAGGTCTTTCCTTCCAGCATGGCAACTAGACAGCTCACTAAAGTCGCTGGTTGGATGCCTTGTTGTTTGTTTTCTAGAATATTTTCTCTTTTCTTTAAAGGTGTCAAAGGCATAAGGCAGGCTGGGAGCTACCAGGAGACCTGAAAGACAAGTGACTAGAATGGTTGTTTTCATGATCATTGCCTTTCTAATCTGCTGGATGCCATATGCTACCTTTTCTATCCTAGACACTGCATATCCTTCCATTGAGCTGGATCCTTGTCTGGCAGCAATTCCGGCTTACTTTTCCAAAACAGCTACCATTTATAATCCAATTATTTATGTCTTTATGAACAAACAGGTACTGTACGCTCTCAGACTGTCTCTAACACTCATATTTTGCTATTTTGTCTTGCTTTATAATGAAATATTTCTACCTACATGTTAGTTAACAAGTATTATAATATCCAGCATTTAGAAAAAAAAATTGCCTGGTGGAAGATAGCATAAGCCTCTGAGCATTTTTGAAATATAAATGTTAATAATTATTAGGTTTAGATATTATAAAGGAAGATCAGCCCTTAGGGAACATGAGTTTCTTGTATGAAAATTATGTTCTCAAGATTGTTCCAGTATATTTCAATAATTGTTTAGGAATGCAACACCAGTAAGTTAATCTTGGGGTGGGGTGCACTTTTTCAAAGCTTGAATTTGTCTTGGAGAAATGAGGCATTTGTGGTTTATGTGCAGGGGGATAGAAGTATTGCACATGCTCATTTAACAGGGAGCTTTCTTCTCTGGAATGAGGGCAGAGGATTGGATGCAGAGAAGAAGAATTGACACGGGGATGAACCAGAGTGCTGTGTGCTCACAGTGATAACAGGCATGATAATAAACATGAGCAGATTTCTGCAATGAAGGCAGCAACTGAGAGTGGTGGATCAAGTAGAGTATAAGCACATAAATTAAATAAAGAAAAATAGTTAAGTGACTGTTAAATAAGAAATGGTGAATTTATTTATCTGGTCCTGCAGAGAGAGCTATTGCTTATCTCACATCCTGTGGACAGCACCCTGATCTCCCAAAGCATGATAGATGTGTGCCACTCTTTATCCTGTTTGTGGATGCAAACAACAAAAACCCATCTTTGAGTAGCTGGGAATTTAGTATATGAAAGCATGAGTCTGGAGAAATGACCAATTATGTCCATTAGATATGATTGGCTAGAAGCAGAAAAGAAAAATTATGTTTTAGATTAAGATTTACCAGTAGTTTGGGTCTTTTCAGAGCATAGGTAATTTTTAGGTTTAGAGTTCTTCATGGTGGCATGAGCAAATATATTTTATGGGGTGATTTCTTTATATTCCCAACTGATTAATGAGAGAATTTCCAAGACTTTTTAGCTAATATGCAGATTGATTTATAGGACTGTTTTTAAATTTCTTATGTGTTTTGATTGATCTCCTGTTTTTTCAACTTTTTAGTTCAGTCAGTGTCTGATTCAAATGTTCAGTTGCAGTGCCGTAGGAACTGTGAAGTCCAACATGAACCTGACTTCAGAGAGAGCAGTGCTAACCCAGGACAGAAGAGGCAGCGAGATGTCCCCCATGGCAGTTCATAACACCATTTCTAAGAGGAAAACTGGAGATGAACACGGAAGTTGACAATCTTTGGCGCTGTTGACAACTTCAGAAAACAAAGTTTGTCCCATGCAGAGTGGGAGATAGGATCATTAATGCAACGCTACAATGTATTTCATTGTTAAAATTATCTAATATAAAAATATGTTGTCATTGGGGACATTATGCTCCTGTGGACACCAGCTTTTGAGATTCCAGGCTAATGAGTGCGTGTAAGAGCTTCTTGGTTCTGCAGGTGCAGTCAAACTCCCAGCCGTAAGGTGAGTCCCTTCTTCCACTGCATTCCTCTTCCCAATCCACAATCAACTTGCAGCAGGTAGTGGCACCACACTGCTCTTCTCCTCTGAGGAGCAGCTGTGTCTCTCTCCCTCCAGTCCTTAAATCCGTTTCTGCTTAAGTCACATCCTCACTGCTTTTGATTGGGCTACTGATTCCAGAATAAATTATTAACTTGTTATTACACATCTGCTTTCGGAAGCAAGGACTATAACACAAATACTACTTCTGTAAACGGTGAAAACGAATGGAATTTGACAGCTTTCCATGGCTGTATTCCATCTCATATTTAATTCACACAATAACATGCAGCAATATACTTAGCTTTAGTGGAATGTCGCTTGTACATGCAAAGCCAAACCAGGTTATGAGTGTAATAAAGACAGATTTCTGTTTTACACAGTGTTTGGGATCATTGTATGAAATGTTGCTAAGAACTGGCACATCGGAATTTTAATCCTATATAAAATCTATCTTTGAATGCATTTTAGGAGAGAAGGCAATGGCTGACTGTATTTAAATGTTTTAGGATGGAAAACCATTATTTCTAGAGAAGACATTAGTACCATGCAAGTAGAAACAAATGTTGTTTCATAGAGGTATTGGGAAGCTACACTAGCTCCACCCTGTACAGGCCTTAGCTATAGAAATGTGATATGGAATGAATCATCCATGGTTCAGTTTTACTTCCAAAAATAGAATTATTTTACACAGAATAAAGAAATTTTGTTTCTATCAGATTTTTTTCTGCTTTCTGTTAAGTTAATGTTTGAAAAACTATATGGCCTTGAAAAAGAGTGATGGACTACCTGAGATGCCTGTGGTCAAAGCTAGTCCCTGAGCAGTACCTTGCTGACTTGGAGGTCGAGAACCATTCCTGCAGCAGCTGGAGATGCTGGTGGATCAGGAAAAGGTAACACAGACATACAGTGCAAAGCATATCCTGAAACCCTGGTATGTTGCAGAAACTGGTTTCTGTATGATTCTCCTGCTCATGAGGAGATGAGCTGTAGCTACCTGCTGGGGTGAAGAGACAGGCACGGGGAGCGTGTCCCTGAGCCACTCTGGCCTTGGCATGCCCAGTGGACTGCTTGACCATCTGTTCCTGCTTGTGGCCCCTCACAGCATTCACACCCATGGACATACAGAATAATTCATTCCCCATATTTCTGCACAGCCCAGGCTTTCTGATGCATTCTGCCTTAGTTTTGTGAAGGCAATCTAAACACTGAAACAGCAGTGGCAGTAACATGGGACAAAGCAGGAGATCCTCACTTGTCTTCCATCACCAGGCAAAGGGGAGCTTGGCAATGGGATGAAGGGTGTCCTTCTTCAGGCAGTTGTGTATCTGACCTCTGAGACAAGCGCGTTACAGTAGGTAATGATGTGTACCTGCTTAGGTCACTGCTGATCTTTTTTTTGCTTCATCACATATTTAAGAATTATTCAATAAGATCTTTCTGCTGAAAGATCCTTTATAGATAGAATGTGATCCCTGAAGGGAGTGTATTTCTGTAGTGCTTTCCCTTCATGCACTATGTGGTCAGTTTCTTTCACCCTGCTCTTTTTCCCATTACCCAGCTCCCCACTGTTCCCCTGGGACAGCTGTGAGTGCAGAGGTCCCAGCCATGCTCTTTGTTTTGCATCTTACAAAAGCCCTTTGGACCTTTTCTACAGCGTGTCCTTCACAGAAGAAGAGAAGTTACGAAGTACTGGTGCTGAGCATGGGGAAGGAGCACATGAAGTGCTGGATGGTTCCTGTGGTTGGAGACCAAGTGCAGTGAGTGCAAGGCTGGAGGGCAGGACTGACATGAAGCTGAGCAAATGTGAGGAGGCCAAGCTGGGTGCCTGTACCCTTGCTCCGAAAGAGAGACCTGCAGCATGGTGAGTTTTCCTTGCTCAGTGATAGTTGCTGCCCCACCACAAGGAATGGACATTGCCTCCAGCAAGGGGCAAGACATCAGGAAGAAGGCACTAGCTGGGAGCATCCAGGGGCTCCCTTTCTTTTGGCAACCTGGTTAACTCTATCATTCTGCCTTTAAAGGTGTAAGACAGTGAATGTTGAGGAATCTCACATTGCTGGAATACCTTTTAACATTTCTCACAAAGAGCACCTATGTCTATGCCATCCAGGCCTCATCACCCTTCACCCTAGAGGGGAAGATATTTGACTATTCCCTTTGTTAGAGAAATGTCATTGTAAGACATAGACAAGTAACTTGGAACATTTTAAACACCTAATTTTTAATAAGCAAATTTTATACATTATGATCTTCCTCTTAACTCATCCTGGACTTGAATTTAATCTGAATTGGATCCTTTTCTGTTTTCTGATTAGAAGGATGTTCAGATTCCATTGCCCTGATTTCATTTTGGGATGGTAAGATCCAAAGAGGGGAGTTAGTCTACAAATAAAATCATGAGCTACACAAATGAGAACTCACTGCAAAAGATTCTACAGTTTTCCTATTCATCTCACAAAATTTCATGAGGTGACTGTCTTTTACAGTGTAATTTTGGCCTTGGTGGGCTTGAACTTTTGCAGGGCTCAATCTTAAACCCAAATGTTGATCCTTACTCTGACAGGCACATTCTTTACCATTAATCCTGTGTTATCTGGAGGAGAACAATGCACAGATGTATATGCCTTTTTAAAATGTTTTGGAAATACTGTGAGACAGGAAGAGTAAGGTATTCGTTTATTAATTGTATGCACCTTTTTGTGCTCATTAGTCCGTTAAAACAGTCAGATATGATTTGAAAGTGAAAATTCTTGCATTTAAGACTCAGATTTTCTCTTTCAAGGATATATTGACCTAGGTTAATCACAAGCTAATGGTATTGCATATATTAAATCATGAAGAATTGGCAGAAGTGCTAGTGTTTAATTAAAAGCAACAGAATTATTTTATCTCCTGAGAAGGTGAGGATATGTAAAGTAAAGGTCTGTAGTACAAAATAAAGGAACAAAACTTGAGTAATTGCAAAGAAAATGTAATGTAAAAAAAAATGTACAAATGTAAAAAACAAAACAAAAGCTATGTAAAAATGCACGGAAAACAGTAGAAAACAGCAAGTTAAAATGAGATTCACCATCTGATTACTGGCTGTGTCATCCTCACTGAAGGTCACTCATGATGAAATTATATTGGTGAGCCTTTTAAAATACTTCACCAAGGAAATCTTCATTTGTGCCTGTAAATTAATTGAGGATACCAGTTTGTAAAGATAGTCAAAGACAGTGCCTCCAGCTAACAAAAATGGGCACCCACCCACTAAATGCACTAACAGCCAGTGTGAGGGGTCCCATTACTATTGAGCATGTTGGGGTGGGCCGTCTGACATAAGACTTTTAATTACTGCACTCAAAACACTATAAGGAAGGGTATTGATAGAGGAGCCTTAGGGCAGTGCTCACATTTCCCCATGGGGCAGACAAGTAGCCTTGGCTTTTTTATAAGGAAAAGGGAGAACTACAGCACAATAGGAACAAAACAGGAATCCTCAGTGAGAGAACATACAGGAATAAATTGAAAATTCATGACATTAAGCCCTGCTTCCTTTTGCCTCGCTATAAGCAAGAGCTAGAAATAGACGGCAGGATTTTCTCCCCAAGTCAGGTACAGGAGTCTCCAGTGCCTATCCACCTGCAGCGCTCCCGCAACAGCCACCTGGATACCTGTGGAGTCAAAAGTTCTAAAGGGATGTTTTTTCCTGTGCAAAACCAATTGTCATGTACATTTAATTTCATGGGAAACAGTTTTGAGACAACTTTGCAGCTGAATTGTAGAAAAAGGTTTATTTAAAACTTGTTTAGAAACTGCTGCATTTTCTGTAGGTTTTGGTTTTTAAAGCTGCAATATAATAAGAAAAAAATGGAAGAAAACACAAAACTATTTTCCTGTGCAGTATCAGAGGCTTCACATTTTTCCTGTTCTCTGGATGTCAATAAAGCACTGACAGTATTTTTTTTCACAAGGAAGTCTTTGTTGAGATGTTAGTTTTTTAAAGGAAAGGAAATCTTAACCACTTTCTTACTGTTTACTCTCAAGTACTCTGCTGTCATCCAGACAATTAATTAAAGGTGTGACAGCAGTATTTAGACATACAGAAGACAAAAAGTGTTTACAGGCTTCACAGTCAACTCAGATTTAGAGAAGTAATGTATAGATCCAAAATGGTACTGAAGAAGATGATAGATAATTATGAAAAAACAAATATGTGTAAAAGATGGTAACACTTGCACTCGGTGACAAAAGTAACAATAAATGAGGATTAATCAGGACAGAAATACGGACACTTTTGCTTGTGGAACTTTACTTGTGCTGCAACAGGTGTTGACATCAAAGAGGTGTGGCTAAAATAAAATAGAGGGTATGGTTATGTGAGATGAAGCAAGTTAGTAGTAGTGGTCAGAGGAAAAAATGAGATTAGAAGTAATAGTATTAATCTTGGACATGTGCAGAATATTTGTGCCAAAGTGAAACAAAGATGGTCCTCCACATCAGAGGAGACAGTTTTGCCATTGGCAGTACCAGGGTTGTGGGAAGCAGAAAGAGTTGCAGCAGTGCAAATCACAGAACAGATGATCCAAGTTTTGGACATACTACTTCAATAATAATTGTGAAATATTCAGGAAGAGATGCTGGCTGAAACACACAGCTCGGAAGGAGACATTAGAAATAGAAAGACGGATTAGCATACTGTTAGCAAGGGTTGTAGAAGAAATGCTCAGGAGTGGAGGCAACCACTCAGGTTATGCAGGGGAAAATTGATTGAATTTAGAGGATGGTGAGATAAGGAGAATTTTCATGCTGAGTGACTGATCAAGGAGTATTATCAATGTTTAGTAGTGTGAGATGCAGTGCAGGATATAAGGATGAGGGCTATTATCAGTATTACAAAAACAAGTGGAAAACATAATCTGGAGAATCAGGTTTATAGATGCAAACTGACATTTGCTGGGAAGCAATTTACCAGGGTGAAACACATGAAAGCCTGAGAGTGGGGAGTATCATCTGAGACATAGAAGGAGAACATGGTAATGAGGTGCCATTGGCATTTAAGAGTGTCAAAGACAAAAGGTGATGGCTGCGGATGGTGCAGTGAGCCCAGCAGCTTTCAGGAGAGAACCGGTTTTGTGTTGTCAAGGGAAGTAAGCAGAGAAGGAGGAGAGATTGTGGAGGTAAAGAAAGCATATGAGAGAAATAGGGATAAGCAAACATTATTTCAGTCTGTTAGGAGCAGTGGGACTAGCATGAATGTATCAGTAGTTTATTTCAACAGAGAAGTTAATAATTTAATTAAATATATTGAAAAACCACTTGAGCAGTATTTAAGTGGCACACAAGTACTCATTATCTAAACCTTTGTTCCTAGTGCAAAGCTCTATCTTGAAAGCTTATGGAGAAAGAGTTTGTGTCTTGCGTAGCTCATGGCCTGACTTTCGCTGTTGAGATTATAATCGTACTCCTTTCACACTAGCTCCTCTGGCACACTTTAATAGATTACATTTATGGTTGTCTTATATCATTTTGCCACCCTGTCAGCCAAATACTCTGACATGCAGCAAGCACAGACATAAAAATGTAGGCTGCAAGAGAGTGATATGAAAATTAGTGGTTCTGGACAAATAGGAACTTAATATCAGAGTCTAATTAGTCTTCGTTTCATTTGGAGAAGGAATTAATTAGTCTTAATAGGGCCACAGAGACATCACAAATGTTTTCTTTCTATCAAGCAAAGCCTACATTGAAAAACAATTTATCAATCATTCTTATAAAACATAAGATGTCAGCATTATTTCTCACTGCCCATAACACTGATGATACTTTTCAGGTCCTCACAAGTACTTTCTGTTAAGGGCCAGATTTTTCTTGGTTTATTAATATGAGGACCCCCATAACTGGGAAAAGGCATTTTCTTGAAGAAGGTTCTTAACTTCTACACATACAAATGTTTTTTGAAACTACTTATTAATTCTCCAGCGTTAACATTCAGTGTCTGTAGTGAGATGCTGTCTCTCTGAGATGTTTCCGTCTTTGATAGAAACAAGGAATAATAGAATCAGTGGGTGTTTTCCTGTTAAAATGCCTTCAGTAATTCTTTTCAGGAGGAGGAGGATACCTTTTTTCCTACTTACTGGTCAGAGAGTGCATTTTAAAATGTGTGAACACCTTGACTCATTGTGGGCCATGCAGAACAATATCAGCCTGGGTGCAAGATATTACAGGATTCCCAGGAGCTGGTTTTCAAGTCTTTCAATGTAACACCAAAAAAATTTTAGAACTACAAACAAAACTAGGGGCAAGGGAGGGGGCTCTTTTTTTTTTGAAGTTGTGCACAGTGACTAATGGGACACTTTTTGCCTTGTTGGTAAGAGCATGACATGAATATTTTGCCCTATACAAAAAGTAATTTAGGCAATGGATAGTTTTAAGGCCTTAAGATCTCATGAATAAAAGGTGTGAACACTGCCAAAGTCAGCTTGCTCACACTTGACTGGGATTATACTTGTGTCAGTGTTTTCCTGTAGAAAAACAAACAAACAAATCTGTTCTTAAAGCTATATATTCTTGAAAAAAAACCCCAAACAAAGAAGTGGATTTGGGCATGGGAAAGAAATATCCAAAATAGCTTTCAAAATCATTTCAGTAAGAGATAAAATGCTGAGCTTTAAAAGTAGATTGTTCAAGCTATTTTTCATAGCCTCAAATCTAGAGAAAGAATACATTTTAAAATGTCATGAGATTAGCTCACCTCATCACCCACTAGCAGAGATGAAGGTGAAAGCTTAGACACTGAATGTAGTGTTGGTGCACTTTACAAAATATTCTTATTCTTGCTCTGGCAACAAACACAGCTTCTCTAGGGATTCCTTACTGCTTTTTGAAGATACAAATGTCTTAATATACAGATTTTGTTTCTCCTAAAACCACATGTACTGCAGAGCACTGCTAGAGGAGATACTTCTTGTTTGAAGTGCAAGGGCATAGCGAGGGGCAGAGATTGTTAATGAAGATCAGGTCTACCAGAAGTTCACCATAAACCAGATTACTCCAGCATAGCTCTGATGGAGATTAACTTCTAAATCATCTATTTGTATCATTATAAACAGGTTGCTCCTTTTGCAAATATTTTTGGCTTGTATTTTGGTAAAAATGCACTTAACCACATATCTGAGTTTCTTTCACGCTGAACCTTTATTGCCAAGGGCTCTGAAAGCAAAAATGCAACTAGCAATCAAACCAAGTTTGAGAAACACATTTCTCTCTGTTTCTGATTTTGGATGAAGTATTGTTTCCTGCTTTTTCTTTGTTTCCTGCTTTCTCTTCCATTCATTTCTTCACTGGGTTCAGAGCAACATCTCCAAAATGGAACACTTCTAATATTTTCCCTCTGCTTGCTCTTACCTGCAGATCTGACATCCCACTCAGAGGAGACTCCTTCTCCCAACAAATACACTTGCAAAGGAGAGAAGGGTTTGACGGTGAGATGAGGTGACTTGTCTAAGCTTAAGCAGGTCCAGCGTTCACATATGCTTAGAGTGTCCATGCTATTCCGACCTGAGTGTTCCCACAGATATACACAGGGCAGACATATTTGACATATTTGTTCACAGTCTAGCTAGAGGAATAATATCCATATTATATGGCTAAAACATTTCTGTTTAATTATGACCTCAATGAAAATGATTATCCAAGAAAACAGTCATGAACATTAATTCTCATCTCAATTATTGAGAAATATAATTTTAAATGATAGGTGAAGAGAAGAGTCTTAGAAAATTTATTATAATGTTCTTTATTATAATACTTAGTATTATAGATTGTACTATTTTTTCTCTTTATTACATTATATTGAAGTCTCTTTCCTTTTCAATGTCACAAATAGTTAAAAATCTGTAAGAGAATTTAAGGGCCTTTCAGCAATTTGGCACACCAGTTTTATCTCGACTATTATCTAGCTGCATCAAGATATTAATGTAGTCATCTCTCTTTAGTCTCAATGAATTACTATAAAAATGTCAAACAATTAGATTATATTGGCTAACACAGGCCTGTTTGATTGAGTACAGATGTAGGCCATGTCCCTTGAATCACACTGATGAAGAAGCAGAAGGGTTTGTGGAATTCTAGTGCAAATTTATTTCAATGTACATCCCACTTCAGATTCTAATGCCAGTACTTGAAATACCAATAACCAAAAAATGCTAAATAGGTATTTTCAGATGGAATAAAGGTCCATGTCATTCAGGAGAAATACCAATGAACTCTGTTGGAGAAGAAAAAAATGAAAACTATAAAACCAGCACAGAAGCCAGTGTGCTCGTGCAAACATAGATGCTGCCCAAGGGCACAGATGCAACTATACCAAAGGAGCAAAATGAACATTTCTTTTACTTATGGGAATAGTAGTGCTTAATAGTAGCGTCTCTGCTCCACCAGAAAACGTAGTACATGCTTTTGTGTCAGGAAGACAACCAGTGTATAAATACTTGCTAGAGGTATCTGGTTACAAACATCTCAGTATTGACTTCTGTGCCATTCTGGTGGTCACTGGAACTGTGCCTTCCCTTTTTCCTGCATACACAAACTGTGAGACCAGTTGCACATGCAGGCCTGTCATGTAGTGGCAAGGGACAAATCCTTACAGTTGAAATACCTGTCAATTATCTGGTGCCCACATAGACCACATGTGATGAAAAGCTAAAGTTATGCTGCTTTAACTTAAAAGCTAGAAACAGCTTCTGTTCCATATATGATAAAAATTCAGAAGATAGTTACATCATTCATATTTTTCTACAGTAGACACACCATAAGCAAAGCATACTGGCAGTGTATCTCCACGGTAAAGTCTGCCTCAACTGAAGAAGTCTGTTCCCACTCTATGCCTGCACATCTGCATCCATGTGTATCTGAACCCATATTTGGTCTTGAGCAGCAGTGCAGGAGAAAGCATGCACCTGTGCTGTCAGCGACAGTGACAGGACTACTGGCTAATCATTAGAAAAAAGTAATGGCCCAGAGAGGATCAGATGCACAATGACAAGGTAGGAGCTCTACGTCAGTATCATGCATAGTGATCTATGCAATTTGGCTGCTGCCTCACTCTCAGGATTGACCAAATTACAGGTGGTCAGCTACATACCTCTAGGGCTGCAGCGTACTTCATACCCAGTTTATATTCTGTAACCTACAAGAGTTACAAGCTCAGATAGATTCTGAGGTCATGACAGAACTGCAAATATTTTTGAAACCCATTCTTTTCTTCCAACAGGAAATCTCAGTTGATTCTCTCCACTGGTGTATTGACAGGTAATTAATACACATCAGTGGGAGAACAGACTGTTCTGGCTGCTTCTGCAATGCTGAGAACTCCAGCAGACAAGCTCACTACTACCAGAATGAAGGTCAAGACTAAATGTTTTCATCACAAACTTTTATCCCTACATTCCTCTTCCAGGATATTGCAAATTACAGCTCTTAACTGTAATTCTGCTGTCACTGTTCTGCCATCAAGCTCACTTTGTACTTAAAGGTTGTTCTCCACGCCACTGCCTGCAATTTTCCAGATGAACACTTCTGTCCTACAGTATGAAACCATTTTCCCTTACTGATGGATTACAATAATGTCTTCATTGTGCTAATCAAAACAAATTGGGAGCACTGATCTGTCTCTTAAAATTTTGGCATCAAACAGAAAAAGAAGACAGAGAATAGCAGTGTGGACGCTGTTGGTGTGATAAAAATTTAATCTACTACCCAGTATCCAGTCAGATAATAGAACACCCGTAATATATCATATTTTCACACAGAAGCCAGTACAGTTTATGATTGTCAAGGGAAATTACCATCTGCACTTTTGACAAACTTTTGTTTTGGGGTTTTTTGTTTGCTTTCTGGAACTCTCCCTGCAATGTACTGACTTCTTTCACGATTGACATGCTTGGCAAAAAACCCACCCAAAATTAAAAAGAATTTTAGACAATAATGAACCTGATTCAGTTTACCTCAGTGTTATTATCTGTAGCTTATCTCAATGCACCTCTAGCACAGAAAAGTTATGTCAACTCTTGGAATTGTTGAATTGTTGATTATGGTTATGGTAAGCCCATAAAAACCAGAAGTCTGAACCATCTGCCTTGCTAAGAAACTTGTCTTATGACATTAACTTTACTTTCTTTATGAAAATTCAGTCATCAGAAAGGCCAGAACATTATAAAAATATTTTTAGATGCCTTATCAGGAAATAAAGACAAATCCTTAATTAGCGCAGCCCTGATTTCTGGAAAAGCTGTACATCTTTGTAAACATCTAGTTTCTCCTAACAATTTCAAATGCTAAATGTCAAGTATGAGACCATCGAGAAAAGTGACAGGACATGAACATTCAGTTACTGGAAAGGACGCTGTACTCGAGCTCAGTACCGACTCACTTTCAGTTTAATCTTGACAGTTTTCACCCTCTTCTGCCATCATGTGTGAGGCTGAAGCATTATATGAAACAAAGGGAAAACAAATCACAGTCGGGGACAAATATCTTCCTAAATATTTCCCGTAGTAATGGACACTGTCACAAAACATTCTTTTAATTTCTTGTACCTTCCTAGCCCAAAATATTTGCCTTTGCTTCTGAAAGGGGTCTTTATTTTGTTGGCTTCAACTGTTTGAACTCAGCACTGACTTTGTGTACTCTTTTGGCAGAGGAAGAAAACATTTCTTCATAGATGGACTATTGTATTTACACTGTTTATTTTAATACATTTAAAAGTATATATATATATATATATAATAACAGGTATCAAGATTCATAGTTCAGGGACTATTATAATTGATATTTTATCCACCAGCAATATTTTTAACTTTACATACTGCATTTTTATAAAAGTGGGATTAAGTAATCTAAAATTGTTCCTCATACCATAAGTCTTACGCAACCATCCGGAAAACTGCAATATATTAAATACGTTTCCTCTCTTCTTATTCTGAAATGAAGATTATTGTGCCTGCTACTTTTGAAGATGCTACTACCATGTTCATGAAAGTCCCCACACACACTTTTATCACTGGCTGAGAGGTACTCTATCAATTTATCACCTGAGTACCAATTTGGGTCTTCCACCAACCAGTAAATATTTCAGGGCACATAAGTATGCCTTCAGTTTTAACTTGACCACATCCTTAAAACCCATGCTAATAACTATCTGTTGCTATATCCACATGAAGACACTGCCGCTGGAGGCCTGAATTAATACCCAAGAGGGACTTTAAAAGTTCTTCCTGGTGACTTTACAGTGATGAGCTAGTCTTTCGTCCACACGAAAGAGAAGGATTTACACTCATATAGGATGGTTAAATTCCCTCTGATACCCTATTTCAGGAGAGCTTTCAGCTCAGACGGTGTGCCAAAGCAGAGGTTGGAAGCCTTAGCAGGTTGTAAAGTCACTAAATTAGTGTTCAAAGTCAAGATGAATGGTCTTAAATAATTATGAGAATGACCCGTACACCCACCTCAAACCTGCTCTAATTTCCCTGCCTACATAAAACACCTATAGCATCAGCTGCTACATTTTGGCATCTGCTCCACCGCATCCCTTTGCAATGCGGGGACAACAGCCTTGCTGACAGGACCAGCCACTGCAGCTCTGGAGAGAGAGATGCACATGAGATATGAAATCCTTGAAGGACTGCATTAGGCCCTGGTGTAAACTTAAGAGGTTACACCAGGGCCTGACAGAGCTCCTCTTTTTCTTTGTTTATCATTTTGTAGCAAACCTGCTGCAGTTCTTTACTGCAGACCATTTAGAACGACACGCTTTTCCTGGACAGCTATGTACAACTCAAATTATGTTCTTGTCCTAGAATATCATGAATAAATTCACCACGATTTTTTTCCTCCTCATTTTTCAGATTACATAAATTTTAGCTGACCAATTCTTTTCATGCTAAAATATATTATGAAATGTCATTTCTGTTATAAAAGCTAATTGATAGTGTGATTTGTTATGTTGCTGAGACATAATTCAGAAAGTTATTTTAAAGCCCTTGATACATGGAATAGCACTAACTGCTTAATATTTCTTGTATGAATGAATACAGTGCATGGGAATGATATAGTGCCACATAGATGAAATATTTTCAGAAGCTCTTATTCTCGTTGTTTGGGCTTGTGCCAACGTCATTCGACAGGAGAGCTCATATGTCCTAAGGTATATCTACTGTAATTTATTTCTGGGTCAGTAGTTGGTAGGATTTTTTTCCTCCAGGCTGCCGAACACTATATAATACTGTAAAAATTCAGAGCTCATAATCAAATAAAGGAATACTTTAGAATTCAAAAAATCAGATAAATATTTTTATTTAGAAATATTTTAATTTCATCTTTATATTTAATTTTAAAAATTTATTGCTTAATATAACAAAAATTTCTCACTCTTGTGAAAGTCCAGCTGGAGTACTGCATCTAGGTTCAAGAGTCCCCAGTATAAGAGTGAGTCCAGAGGAAGCCATAGAGATGTTCTGAGGGCTGAAGCCCCTCTGCCCTGGAGCCAGGCTGAGAGAACTGGGGGTGTTTACCTGGAGAAGAAAAAGCTCCAGGGAGACCTCAAAGCCCCTTCCAGGGCCTAAAGGGGCTCCAAGAAAGCTGGAGAGGGACTGAGGACAAGGGATGGAGGGACAGGACACAGGGAATGGCTTCCCAGTGCCAGAGGGCAGGGATGGATGGGATATTGGGAATTGGGAATTGTTCCCTGGGAGGGTGGGGAGGCCCTGGCACAGGGTGCCCAGAGCAGCTGTGGCTGCCCCTGGATCCCTGGCAGTGCCCAGGGCCAGGCTGGACATTGGGGCTTGGAGCAGCCTGGGACAGTGGAAGGTGTCCCTGCCATGGCAGGGGGTGGAAAAAGATGAGCTTTAATGTCCCTTCCAACTCGAGCCATTACAGGTTTCTATGATACTAGAACCTGACTTTCTGAACTTGCTATTCATATGTACTCAATGAATGGTTAAAAATAATTCCAGCAGTATTTCTTCACTACTCGTCCCACTGCAGTTATTAGCGAGTACTCTTTCTACATAAAATCTTATATGAAATCAACAGTCTTATTTCCACTTTTGTATCTGCAGCTGAAAATTTTGGTTCACTCATTTCATATTCAGTTTTCAAAGAATGAAGACCTTCTGTATAGCACCTTGTATGATTATGCCACTATTTCTCCCAGTAATTTAAAGCCAAGGGCCCTCTTGGGGATGTCATATATTAAACTGCTACAAGATGAACATACCCTTCTGTGCTGCACACAGACGATTCCTTTTGCTTTCACTGCCAGCATCTGCTGGCTCACTCTGTAGGGAGAATGCTTGATATTGTTAGTCCACGTAATTTGCTATGACAGTACCTTATCTTGAAATGTGAGGAAAATCAGAAAATTTTAAGGTTTTTAGTTCCTTATTCAAAACAGGTTCTGAAACAGCAATTTTTTACAGTGCTTCTTCTCAACCCTTCCTTGCTCAGTTCCATTCTTGCTTACTCTCTTGAACTGATAAGCACACTGGACTCTGAAACTCCACCAGCTGAGATACTTCAGTACAAATAAGAAGCAGGTTCCTCTCCCTTGTTGAATTGTAATTGTAATTTTAAAAGAAATATAAAAGTGTTAACTATCTATGCTCTTTTTCTTTTGAAATTATTCCAACTTCTACTATGTATCTTCTCCTGAAGTGACTCTTTACTTTCGTACAATCGTGTCACTCCACATTGCTACAAAAACATAATGGAAAAGATTACATTATTTCCAGTATCAATTCCTGAAGGAATGAGCTAGATGTCTTCTTATGTCATTGAATGCATATTTACTGTCACCTAAAGTACAGTTTATCATTTACTCATGTAGTCCTACTGCTATTATGATTTTACTGACCGGTATGTAGCATGGTAATACAGAGGGCTATAAAGAAGTTTTCGGTCATGCCCAATTCATCCTTCTGGCAGAGGTTGCTGCAATGTAGTTAGAGCCAAAGGATCAAATACAAAATGGGAATATTTTTGGAGAAAAACACTTCATTAAGTTATTTCCATCAGTTCATAAATAAACCACAGCAGTAAACTAGTGAATAAGCCCACCATACCTAGATATCAGTCATTTTTCTAATCTCAGAAATCTCGAAGTTTTTATCCTGGATTATTCTCAAAGAACAACCCTTCCATTTCTGAAGCACTGAAACTTTTCTGGACTTTATTGTTCATGAAATTCCTTACTTCAAGAAGGTAGAAGTTAACACAAATCCGTAAGAACTGTCATGTAGCAAGGTAGCCAAGGCTTCATGATTCCCATTGAATACGCTTTTTCCCAAAACCTTTTATGTTACAAAAAAAGAGACAGCACTAGAAAGGTGGCATTCAAGGTAATGCCATTAAGAGCAGGGAAATACCATTTTGTGGCAATTAATGTATTGGAGAATGATGTGAAAATTATTATTGTACATACAGAAAATTAGAGAAATTAACAATATGTGTATATTTGCTATAGTGAACAACAAGTGTGAACACTTGCTTCCTTCAACACAAATTGCATCTTCAGACTCAGCAATACTTTACCTTCCCAAATATCATCCATGGGATGTAAGAAAAGCAGCCATGTTACAGAAATACAATGAAAAGGGACCTTACAAGACCTAAAACTAAACAAACAAATAAATGCCAGAACGTGGGGAAAGGGACTCATGCCAGTATGTGGCAAAACATGGCAAGTTCAGAGACATGATAATATCTTACACTGAATCCTGAATTTTCAGACCGGGTAGCCTCAGTAACTTCTTTACTTAATTTGTAAGGTATTAAAGGCCAAGATACATGCCATAAAAAATATATGTCCTATGATTAACTTAGGTTATACGGGGAATAAAAATCATGCATGTTATGGAACACAGTTTGACAGAGGAGCTGCTGTTCATATAAGGTCATGTAATTAAATTGAGTGAAAGATGGAAGGAAGCACAAATTTATATTGTGTTATGTGCACAAAGTATCTTGCATGCCTTTATTTTGTGATATGTTCTATATAGCCCTATAACCCTTACCAGGTTCTAACTGATTGTAACACATCAGGTAGCCAAGGACAGTATCTTTTCAGTACCATTTTGATGCTCTATCAGACACAAAAAAAATGTCACAGGAAATAGACATCACCATTTTAGTGGGAAAAAAAGACTCTTGAAATTATTTTAGTTGCAATAACAATCAAAGCTTTATACTTTCCATAAATGCTAAATTATTTTACATCTATTTCTATTGTTATGAAGTTTTAAAGTGTATAATTAAAAATGGATTGCTGTTAAACAGAGCATATTACAATATCCACACACATAATAATCTTACTTGGGATTTTGAAATAATGTAATATATATTCATATGGTATTGAGGAAAAATACAGGACAATTAAGAAAGCAAAAAAATTAACCATTTTATTTAACACTAACTTGTTTTCCAATTAAACTACAACTACCTGTATATAAAAAGATCAGTTCATTCAGAATAAGGTCACTCGGTAAATTTTTTAGCTATGTTCCTGATGAATTGTCCGTGTGAGAATACAATATATCAAGGAAACATTTTTCCAAATGGAAGCACTGACATGGATACATTTCAATTCCATTCATGAATCAAGGCTGAAAAATACTAGCCCACTTTTCTTTAACATATGTTGGTACTTATCAAATTTTTAAAGAATTCACCAAGTCAAAAAACCTTGCAGTACTAACTGAAATTTCTGAATTATATATTCTGTTTTCCTGACACTTATTCTAATATTAAACTGTTTACATCTGAAACAGGAATCAGCAATATGTACATTTTTTTAATCTCACCTCCTTAGACCAGTGTAGGTATTCCTAGCATGAAAAGATTGACACAAATTACATCAGAATTATGTTGGGTAAACCATAGAGCACACAATTAAAAAATGATGGATGAGTTGCAGGAAGATCTGAGGAAGTGCAAACACTCTGCTCTTCTATTTTGTCTCCAGGAGAGCTGTGAGAATCTGCTTCCACTATAAAAATACATCAAAAACCATTGTTATTCCTGAATATGACTAAATACAAGAATGCTTTAAGTGCCATAATTTAACACACCTTCTCTTTGATTAATACTTGTGGTTCTTTTACATTCTTTTAAAAATATTAACCACTGCCACTATATTGAAGAAGCATTTTCTGGAAAAAAAACCCCACAGAAAACGAGGTAATACTTCTGATCTGAATTCTTTCTCCCTTCAATTCTATGACAGTGGAGGTTATAAAAAAAATTTATCTTATTAAACCTTATTTTAAAAGGTAAGGCCTGTACATTGAAAAATAGTAGTACAATTTTATAGACAGTATATTAGAAGTTGTTTTACTCAAAAATTCTTTTTCGCTCTCCAACAAGATGCCAGATATTTCTTATTTCTAGTATGGCCTTTAAAATGCAGACTGTCTAGAATCACTGCAGATCCTTTTTGCAGTCTATAATCCTGTACCATTTACACTGTTTATGTTGTGCTCCTGATGTATCTTGTTAGTAACACTACTTTATTTGTTCAGTGGAGAACAAATTTTATCTTTTGGTCAGCTATGTTAAAGTCTCCCCAAAATTTTATTTATATAAAACATAGCTGCTCCAATTATGATATTGTATCAGTGGCCTTCCAACTCTGAATTCTTTTAAGAAGTTGCAGAGAAAATTGTAATATCTCATCTGGAAGGTTTCACTTATACCCATGAACTACCGCATTGATCTACCTATCTAAAGGTTCTAGTTAGCGTTTACAGCCAGTCTTTCGTGCTAAGCCTTTTAATTCTTACTTTTAATGGAATTCCTTTTCCTGTGACTTCTACTTTGAAGAATATGAACTGTCTGCCCAGTCGTTTTACCAAAGCTCAGCAAATCTGGAAAGAAATGTTAGCTTCTGTGAGTTTTTAATGAAAGTTTTGAAAAACAGAAATTATCAACCATACAGCCTGGTGCTTTCACATTTAAAACTTAATGAAAAAGTATACCTTTACAGATTTAAGTAATGTATCCGTGCAGATGTAAGTTAAATCCAGGCGCTTTTTTCCCCATAGTTTATGTAACTACAGATGGCTGTGTCCGAGGGCACTGCTCCTCACCATATAAATCCTATTCTTACCATGTGACCATAAACAACCACCCCACTAAAACTATTTTAAGTAGGTTACTGTTCTGTATGAAAGATCGACCTGTCAACCACACAGTGTCTCCTGCATGCAGTTCACCTCCTATGGAAACTCCAGGCAAAATTTGGTAAGGAGCAAAGAAAGTAGAGACAGGAGACAGGCAGATACACACACTCCATGAGCGCACACACAAAAATGTCTGAAGCAGTACACATACAAACTAAGACAAATACTTACTCTCGAACAAGACCTCCAGCCTTTCTGCATTCTCTTGCAAGGTCGTGTACCACTGGGTGGCTATCACAGAACCAACACCTGTAAGGCTTAGAAGTATTGCTGTCTCTGTTGGTCTCTCTAAAGCAATATGTAGACAACTAAGGAAGATCAGAATTATGAGATCAATAAAAGAAAAATGTACATAATGTATAAAAAATATAATCAAATATACAATGCTTTTTAATAGAAAGAGAAAGAATGCCAACTGCATTTTCTTGTATGCTGAGCATCAAGTGTTTTCTAACGTTCATTACAGCACTTTGAAACACAATTAATTTCTGTAACTTTCTCTCTATATTTTTTCATGATGCAACTTTACCATGGGGATTACTCTCTGTCATATTACTGTAGTTCTGGACATCTCTGGAAATGTGAAAGGAGGAGTAACACAATAACTTCTGTAAAACACTGCAGAAAATACTGGGAATCGGGCGAAAAGACATGTCTAGACATAAAATACTGCAGGAACTGAAACCTCGGTCTTTGTCGTAAGTTTGGTGTTGATTTGGAGGCTTAAAAGCAAATCACTTGCAATGTGGGATTTGAGTTTTTACTGCTGAATATTTCAGTAAGTATCTTTGGTATTATTGTCTTAGTCATAAAAGGGGAGTGATACTCTAAGGTTGAAATGGCAGTAAATAGAAGGTTGCATTTTGGTTTTATTTGGATCTGCTTTTCATAGTAATTTTATCAAAAGATGATAATAAAAGTTTTCTGTAATATTTTGGGGAGATGCTGTCTGATTGTCCGTGGAGTTTATGTGACTCATTTAAAAATGAATGTTATTCTAAATTTTCAGGAAGCTTTTGGACTTAAACATGTAAGTCTTATTGACAAATTCACCGAACTATTAAACTGAGACTTCAAAATTTTTGAGTTTGAAAAACTAGTTTAAGGAATTGTGTTTTGGTTTACTTCAGGAAATAGCTGTTTGGGATAAAAAAGGATATAAAGAAATACCAGGAGGTTTTTTATACACTCAGACATCTGCATATTTACATATGTAGATGTGTGTATAACCTATCTTACACACAATTGGATTTAACTTATGCATTGTTGCACTCATTAAACAGTATTTTTAGAGACTTTTTTTTCTATTTTTTCTTCATGGAATGAGTAATTAGAAAAGTCAAAAGACATTTGTGTCCCCAGGATGTGCTTTGCTCACTTGCTGCCCAGGCACACTGTTGGCTCAGCCTCAAGTGCCTTTCTGCAGGGCTTCTCTCCAGCCACCCCTCTCCAAGTTTATACTTGTGTCCAGTGTTACTCTGTCACCAGTGAAGAGTCTGTCACTTTTTTCTTGTTAAATTTCGTGTCACTGTCGATTGCCCAATGCTCCAATCTATCTACATTCCTATGCGAGGCATCTCATCCCTAAAGAGTATGATCAAGTTATCTGAAAATCCAGCATGGACTACATAATTAATGAATGAAATTAGGACACTCTGGCATCAAGAATTCATAATGGACATGCAATAAAAGAACGTAAACCCTACCAGCTGCCAACTTAAAAGCAACGAACTTAGTGAGATGCTTTTAAAGATAAAAAAGCTGCAATTAATAATATTAAAAACTCTGAACAGGTTATTTAACATGCCATAATAATTTATTTAAATAAAAATCTGCCTGATTGTTAAACTTTTCCAGGTATGAACTCTCAGAGGGACTCTTACCAGTTTATCTGTTAAAGGAAAATTTTATATATTCAATTAGAACATTTTGAGACTCTTGATCTCAGACTTGCGAGATATGTGTAATGTAGCAAGGTTTCTGCAACATATTTTCTTATCTTTGCCTTGTAACAGAGCTTTCATCCTATTTAGTCCTATAAAGAAGCTCTTCTACTTGCAGAAGTAAAGGAGAATATTCATAACTCAAAATTTTAACTTTGCTTTGAAATAATCTGCCTTATTGTGGACTTTACTGAAATTGACTTTACCTACCTTTTGTGGATATCAGAGTTTGTAATTCTTTGGTAACTTTGTTGCGATCGTACCAGATCCAGAAGAATCATCAAACGGCATTCTGGAAAAAATATAGCGATGGTATTTGCACTATTAATAACACCCAGCATAATAATTAAAGTAAATCAGGCCTTTTATAAATTAACCACTCTCCTGAATATAGTCTAAACCACTAGTATAAAATCTACATATTTCAGCCACAATTGTCAAGTATTATGTAAATGTACACTAATAAAGTCAACCTGGCATTATTTCTTGTAATTTTGCTACACTTTTCCATAGTGTTTTGCAGGGCTTTTTTCCTATGCCACGTTAGTGTAATTGGTAATGAAGTCCACATACCATGTTATTACAGCCAATGACCTATATGACCCAGCTCCGTAGTTACGAACTCTTGGAAGAGTTTATGGTATGCAGGTATTGAAATTTTTTTTATACCACACCTCCTCTCCACAACTCACAATAAGTTACATCCCTAACATGCCTTATTTTCCTTAAAGGTCTCTAGTAAAATAACTCAGAATACTCTCAGAATTAAAAGGTTTTGCCTACTTTTTGGGTTGCTGCAGCTTAAATCTGTTACTTATTCTCCTAACCCAAGGAGATGAGAAGTAAATTTGTAATACTTTTCTGCCTGGAAAGTCTTTGACACACTTAAAACTTTCATCATGTCTCCTCTCAATATGTCAATCTTTCCTCCGAAAGTATGTTTTAAATGCATATAAACATATCAATGCACATATATCTTTATTAATAAAACTAAGCACACAAGCTGTGGTACAGCCTTCTAACCACTCCTGATGTTCTCCAGAAATAACTTACTCTATGTGGTCAATATTCTTCTCCAGTTGAGACCTTTGCAATGCTACATAGAGTGGAAAATTATTTCATATAGCTTGCACACAACCCTCCTTTATAGTTACCCCTGTACAGACCTTGGGGGTTTTTCAATACTAGCAAGGGTACGTTGTTTAATTTGTGATCCATCTCTTGACTCTGTTCTGTAACTCCGTCCCTTAAGCAGTCATACCTTAACTTATTCATGATTAACTGATTATTTTCCCTTAAGTATAATATCTCCCACTAGACTTTCCCAAATTACACCCCGCATAAAGCAAGGTTAATTTGTATCATGATCTCACATTTCAGGATTTGCTAAACCACTGCATTCTCTTTGTCAGCCTGGTCTCATACTCAGATTTAGCAATGATTTATTTTATTTCATCATGTAAATGACCAAACCGAATACTTAATAATATTTGATCAAGGTTAGAACTTTCAGAAATCTCAGACAGAATTCATCCTGGCATATTTTAAGAATAGGACAAATGGCAAGGTTTAACAACTTTCCAAAAGTTGCCAGACATGTAAATATCTGGTCTATGGATATCTGAAACATCATCTTCAGACATCACCCATGTATATAGAAGACATATTTTCTTATTTCTTGTAATATTACATATAGATATTTAAATCACTTTTAAAACCAAAGCTTCATGAAGAAGCTTCCTGTTGCTCTACAGGGCTTCACAATCTGATGCGTACTCTCCTTCTCACTTTCACACGTCAACACAATATAGCTACCCTGAAAAATTCAGCACAGCTCCAAAGTCAAGTTTCTTCCAGATGTGCAAGGAAAACAGGAGGAGAAAGGAAGACTGTGAATCCAAAAAACCAGTCCTGAATCTAAGCCTTATGCTACAACAGAAAGGCTAATTAGTTGTGAAGAAACAGAGAAAAAATACCTTCTCAGAGTCTACAAATGCTATACCATAATACCAGAGTAATCCTTCAGCATTAACCCAGCCTTGATGGACAATTCTTGTTTGCGTCAGCAGAGATTTACAAATTTTGAAGTGGCACTGCAGAGGTTGTTCTTACCATTAAAAAGTATCTTGCAACCAAATACTGAATTCCAAAGAAAAGGAGAAGGTTTACTGAGAAAACTGTTGGATGATGACTTAAGTTTTGAAACCTAAGAAAATCCATCATACGGAAGTGAAGAAAGACCAAGCTTATCTGTGAGGATTAACAAGAAAGCTGTGCAACAGAATAAAATCTACATAATACAAAGGTTTTCTGACTAAAAACCCTGGATCTAGAAAAAAGCCCTTAATTGCCAACATCAATACTGTGATAAAGATACAGTACGACACGTCTAGGAATAAAAGTTGGTGTAATTAAAAATATTTCTCAATTTGCTTATCTTACTTGGGGTGTTCATAGCAACCAACCAATTAAGCACTACATGAGACATGAATCTCTCCATCCCATAGAACAGAAATGCACTACAGTTTGTCAGCAGCTGCTCCCATTCAGCTTGGCTGAAAGGAAGAAGAAAGAAAGTAAGTTACTTTCATATTAATGTTTTACAAGAATACTTTTCAGAAATTATCCATAGCAAACACTTCAGTTCTATTTACTCTAGAAATAATTATAATAAAAGTCAGCATGCAAAGCAAGGAGACAAACATGACCGCAGAATTCTGTGAAAAGTGTAATAACTCATATGGATTATTAATACAATACTCTTGTATTAAAATGATTACTGAGTAACATCTCATAGTGAGCAAGAGGCATAGTGTATTTTTAGATAAATACCAGCGTCTCCATCAAAAAACCAAAATTTAAAAAAAATCTTTGCTGTATATATTGTACAGCTTTAAAATACAGTCTTTGTCTAACATTCAAAGGGAGTAGTCATGTATATACCCGCCAGGACATGAGGAATCAGTTTTTGAAAGGAGATGTGAATAACCAGGCCGGCTGGCAGCAAAACCAGCAATTTGATAATAACAATCTTTGCAATTGTTATGAAAAAATACTAGAGTACCTACTCAGTGGTATTAGCTAAGTAGAGAAAATTCCAAAGGACTGATTGCTAAACTAGCAGTTAGGAAGGAAGGTCCAGTGAGGGCCATATTGACTCATAGGGCTTGTCACTGTTTGACATCTTGAGATCCCTTTTATTCCTCTATGGCTATGATCTTAAAAGTAAAGTATTTCCATAAAGAACAAAGTGTGTTTATGAGTAGACTCCATAAAATGGTATTAGCTTCATGATCAATGTTTGAAATTGGAAACTGTGTGATGTACCTTCACTACTTTGCTCCCGAAATCTGCGCTCCCGTTTGTGGTTGATTGAAGGCGCCTGTAGATGCTATGGTTTTAACACTTGGCTTTAAAAACAATTATGAGCAAAGCCAGAAATTACACTTATGCTCACACATGTGTATTCATCAAAGACTGCATCAGAAGACTTTCTATCAAAATTAGACTATTTACATATACAGCAGCTCTGACAAAACCAACCTGGCTAAATCACTTTATGGCACTTTATTTCAGATCCCTAAATTATTCTGTCTACAAACCTAGATCTGTGTTTGATACAACAACAATGGTTTGCTATGTGTTTATCAGCTCAGCAAAATGTGACCCTATTTTATAATCAAAGTCTCTGAAAATAGGCACAATTTTAAACAAGAAATATGAATAAAACAAGAAAGCATACAGAATGTTACATACCTTGGAACACACATATTGCCAATAACACCCTCCCACTGCAGTGTAAATAGGTCATGGTATTTTTCTAGTATTTCCTTTATTTTTTGGGAAGGACTTGAAGCTTCTGTAACAACAGAATTTCATCAGTATGAATGCAACATATTACAAACTACTTTGGGCAATCTCAACTTCAATAATTTTAAAATGACACTATCATATTTAGGGGGTTTTAGGTCATCATTAGATTAGATGTTTTTTGAAACCTAAGTCTGGGTTTTGAAATTGAAGCAATTGTGACATTTTCAGAGTAAAATTGGGATGCCCATTTGAAAGGTGTACTTTATAATGAACAAGGATTATTTAGTAGACAGGTTAAAGACACAAAGAAAAAGTTTTAGAAGTTTTACCCTGAAAAAAGGGTAAAGAACTGAAAACCAGTACTGCTCATACAGTTCTGTTCCACAGGCTCAGAGAGGACTTAAGTAGGTGGATAAACTAACTGAGTTTCCAGAGTCCTGATTTCAGAAAATAAGACTCCAAGCCCACCTCTTCTCTCCAAGGATATTGCACATTTAATGATAAACAATTTTCTCATTTTGACTACATTTTCATACTAGTGTAAGTTAAAAGATACATTCTAGAGTCAGATACTGAGCACATAAAGTGTTTTATACTGATCTGCTGGGAAGGAGCACTGCAAATGCACGGAGACATACTCGGCTATCTACTGATTGTTCTGTAGCTTCTTTTGCATTGTCTTTAGATTTAATAACTATTTCAACACTTGAGGGGAGCCAACAAGACAGATGGAGAGAGACTATTGACAAGAGCACGTAGTGACAGGACAAGGGCAAATGGCTTCACACTGAAAGATAGTTGGTTTAGGTTAGGTATCAGGAAGAAATTGTTCCCTGGGAGGGTGGTGAGGCCCCGGCACAGGGTGCCCAGAGAAGCTGTGGCTTCCCCATCCCTGGAAGTGTTCAAGGCCACGTTGAATGAGGCTTGGAGCAACCTGGTCCAGTGGAAGATGTCCCCGCCCATGGCAGGGGGGGGAATGAGATGAGCTTATAGGTCCCTTCCACCCCAAACCAGTCTTTCTGTGACTTAACTAAAAACCTCCATTAACTGTTACACTGCTTCACTGATGCACCATTTACAGGTGATAAGCTGTGCTGTTCTGATGAAAAGGAAAGCTTTTTCCCCAACATCTTGACATCATGACTTCATTTTTTGTACAAAAAAATTCTAAATTCCATGGCTAGATGGTGAATAAAATATTATTTAATATATATATTACCTGCTTCTCTTCCTTCATTATAGGGGTCCACAATATCTGATAAACAGTTAATCACAAACAATGATATTTAAACAACAAAAGAAGGAAATTTAGCTGATACACTTGGCTAATAGGTGAAAGGATACATTTAAAATTATGTATATCAACAGGCAAGCAATTAGAGGGTAGATCACGAATAACTGGTGCCTGCAATTAAAAAGAATACATATTCTCTTACATGTTAAAGTTTCAATCAAATACTAACAGCATTGAGTTCTTTGTGTCAAAAAACTAAGAGAAAGACACGTCAAACAAGTAACAAAATTCTGAATGTGGGTTTAAAAGCATCGTGATACTCAATTGTCAATGGAAATTAATAAATTATTCTGCATTAGCTACAATGCATATACAAATATTACACACATATACACGTGTGCACACATATACAGATATATATGTAAATATAAATATAGATTTATAAAAACATATGTATACACTACATAAAATGCAATCTATTGTTGCAGAAATTATTTTCAGTAACTTTAAGCAGCTTCCTTTGTGGGTTATTAAATATGTACCATTTACAAAGTGTGATTTTTCAAAGGAAAACTCCTTGGAAAATTAACAGGAAACAAGATACTTATGGACTTATGTGACATTTATTCCACTTCAGAATTCTAGCACACATATTGAGCTTCTATTCAACCCACTTTCACACTTTTCTATGCAAGTTCTCTGGTTATTTACAAAAACCTGGAAAGTTCACCATTTGGACATCCTTTTTCTGATGAGCTTTTGTTTCTTTAGATACTTCAACATTTTTTTTAAATTGAGTTTCTGTGAAAATGAAAAGAAAAAATATTTTTTAATATATAGGCAGTTTAAGCAAATAAATGCCCTTGAAGGACTGCGTATTTTTAATATGATGCAGTAAACGTAGTAACAACAACAACAACAACAGATTGAAATAGAAAAATAAAAACTCATTTCAGAGCACGGCAAGGCAAGGACATTACCCAAAACTTCTTGCCTAAAAATAAATGCTTCTAAGTGGAAAACAAGGAGGAGAGGTGATCCCTTACGCATGAAAATGCTTCATTACACTGCCGGTTTTGGATAGAGCTGAACAGTGATCATCAAAGCACTTTCTAAGTCATTTACCATCGCTATTAATTGTTGATGCTAATGTAATAACTGAAGGTTCTGTGGGACACACAGAGATCTAAAGGAAAAAGGAAGTTCCATATTTGAATTGGATCTTTCATTTCTTTAAGAATTTTAAAAAGCACAGAAAACTGTCTTATGTTTCTCACTGTATACATGATTATCACCCAGAGTAAATGTCTCAGCCAGTTATCACTGAGTGCCCTGAAAGTTCATGGAAGCTTGAGATATGCATTAATATCATATTGATCATGTTTCCTCATTCAGTGGCCACTGTCATAACTGCAAGAACAGAGATTTTTCAACTATGCTTCTTCTCATTTATCCACTTCTAAAATTATGCAACCATAAGAATTTCCACTCTGAAATAGGGAAAAACAGAAATAGAAAAATCCCTACATATTCTAAAACTCGTATTTCTGAAAGACCTGTAACAGTATGTAAACTGAAAACATTCTAATCTCAGGTTACTTACAATTCTTTCCCTTTAGAAAGAAGAGGTGAAATGGAAAAACAGAGAACAGGTTATACTGGAGGCTAAATATTACTAAATATTACAGATATGGATATAATATGAGAACCTCTCTGGAACAGCATGCTTTCATGGTACAGAGTGAGATTTTCTACACTTAGTCTATTTTTTATCTTGGACCAACTAGTTTTAATAATTTTATGTGGTTTTCTCAACATATGAGAAAAATGCAGCTCCAGATTTTTAACTTCATTAATAGAAGGTATCTTTGATTCATACAAAAATGGCTTAGTGCTTGCATTTATTACTCACTTCTAGATCTAAGAAATGAGTTTTAAGATGCCATAAGGACAAGTTTACCGACTATCCAACTACTTTAATTAACCTCATTTTGCTGAAGAGTTCATGTACGGTGTAAGTGTCTGGAGTAGGGAAAGTTCACAAAGCCTGTGGGGATTTGATTTTGCCCAGGTGCAGCACAAGAAATGACAGGAAAGTACTTCAGAGATTAGGATTTTACATTTGGTATTTTGAGCAATGTTTTATAGTAATGATAAAGAAAAATTAACAGAAGTGTAAATTCTTACTTCCTTTTTTTTTCACTGCAGCTGAAAATAGCTTTGAAGTTTTAACAACATGCTTGTAAATTTTTTTACAATTTTAGATTCCAATTTTTATATAATTCTTTAGCGTGTCAAGGTTATTTTAAATTAGGTACCATTGCACCTGTAATCAGCCTGTACATTATTGAAATAAGCCTATAGTACTATCTAGTTCACCTAAAATACTGGAAACCTATTGCATGTGGCTGTCTTCCAGTAAAATATACACCACCATTCGTAATTAAATTTTTAAGTATTTTTTAATGCATCATTATGCTAAAGGAAAAAATGTTTATGTAATAGTACCTGACTCAGTCCAATGTAGGCGATTGTAGAGCATCTGTAGAGAAAAATCTCTGGAAACAGAACTTATTCCTTCTTCTTTAAATATACTCAGAGCTTCCAAAGGCAATTCCATAAATAACGTATCCCCTAGTAATACCACACACAATCCTAAATCCATAGGTGTATCTAAAGAGATGTGACAGAACATGATTAAGTTCTCAGTTTGTATATAAATAATTGCAGTTAGACGTAAAAACCTAAGTTTCCTCTATTGTATGACAAAAGGTCCAAGTCCAGGTGTATGCAGTACATTCAGGAAAACAGTATTTGGAAGTACAAAATTGCCACAGCAGTGATTGACTAAACAGAATGGAGTTGTAAAGGAACTCTTATCCAAAACTAACCGTGTTGTTCTGTAGAAAAACTTTGTTTCTGTTATTTAGGAAAAAAGTACTAAATATTATTATGACAACATTTCTCTTCTACAGAAAAAGAGCAGATGCATGGAAGACAATTTATCCAGTTTTTGCATAGCTACTCTTGAGATGTGTTTAGGGACATACTATAGCATTAGGCTAACATGCAAGCTAACAACTTGTGAGAGTCCATATTGTTAAAAGCAAATAAAAAAGACAAAACAAAGAAATCTACAGACTTGAGAAAGTTCTTTATTCTAGCTTTTCTCCTGAAAAACTGGTTTGTGATAAAGCTGTTTCATTTAGGTGTCTACAGACTGTATGGTTTGGAAGACTCTAAATATATGCAGAAGCATGGCTCCAACCAGTATCTAAATTTGTCTTCGAAAGTACACTGAAATATCTGACTTGATACAGAAAATAAAACAGACAAAAATAATGCTAAAGCCTTTGTCCTCTCCCTGTTTTAAATAAAATTAAAATTGAAATGACTGGATTTTGGTATCTGTCCATAAACACACACACACACACACGGTACTAAAGGGAGCACATACCCTGCATTCGAACTTGTTTGCTGTCCTTATCTTTCGCTTTCTTTTTTCCTGTTTCAGCTGCTGAAACTGATACGCACTGGGATTCTCTGGAAAGAGGAATTTCAGTGAAAATATTACCAGTGAAAATATTAAATTTCTGCTTCAATTTCAGTGAAATTTTACACAAAGGACACACTTCCTTTGGAGTTCCGGTCCTTTAGAAATCCTATCTTTAAACAGTTTAATTATAATGTTGCATCTTGAGCTTCAACTTAAGCATAACTTAAGCTAGAGAACAGAACAGTGCTTGTTGGAAATGGCCATTAGTCTCTCATATTGCTCAGTCTCTTAGTCTGACATATGCTGAATATACTCGCTTTCAAGACGTGAAACATTCATTCAACAAGGTATCCTTGCTAAAACCATTCCTTTATTTGAGGGACTTGAGTCACAGCTCTGTTTTCACAAATGATAATCAAAGTCAATATATCTTACCTGATAGCAGAAAAATCAAACTGTGACAGCATTGGTTTCAGATAGTCTTCCATAATTTCTATTATTTCAGAGAAATCTGATGTCAAATCAAGCTCATTATCATCTATTTTCTCTCTTGGAGTCTATCACACACATAGAAACAAAAATTAGAATACTTCCAATCTCCATCCTTGTTAAATACCATTATATATATAAATTTTCTAGTACAATAAATCAGAGACTAAAAATAATTTGAAAGATCATAAAATGGAAAATATAAACATAAGAAGATGGTTTCAAAACTACTTTATTTCAAAATTTTGAAATTTTGAAACCTAGCATTTTGCAAAATACTCTAACATAAGAATCATTAGAAGGTGTCAATACTTATTACTTAAACAATTTATATACTCCAGAAATTTCAATGAGGAATGGCAGAAAAGTACAGGAGAAAGAAATTATAATGTGTTCCTCCAAATAATGAGAAGAAATTGTGTAAGGACAACTTTGAGAAGCAAACAAAAACTGCATGACAAACATAGAAGAAGCAAATGAAAGCATATGGAGAGATCAGTGGAGCCAGTTTAGGAAAAAAAAAACTAATCAGAATGAAGAAAATAGTTAAGGGGGAAACAGAATAATGTAGGAGAGAAAGACACTGAAAACTGAAGCTTGTACAATCTAATACAGATGGACACAAAACCAATAACTGGACAAACGAGCTCAACTAAATGGTGAAGAGCGTTGGTATTAACGAATGAACTTCTCATTCAAGGCTTGTGTGGCTCAGTAAAGGCTGCATGCATAAGTTCTGGGAGTTGTAATGCATATGCTTTTTAAAAACCTAAGCCACTTGTTTTTTTTCATCTGTTCAACGTGACACTATCTTAACACCTTTTTTTTTTACTTATGCAACTACAGCAATTTTTACAAACTTGCCAATACAACATAGGCTGGCCATAGGCAAAAGAAAGTGATCAACACTTCAACCATCTGCAATACTTGGTATTTTAACAGAAAGATACTAATATGATGAATAAAACAGAATTATAATTCAAGAACCAGATTTTTCAATACCCCGGGTAACCCAAACTGTTACTGTATTCTATATCTATGTGTGCCCAAAATTGTTACAGCCTCTTTAAGGCCCTGCAGCTGGAACAGAACCGCAGGGCAGTGGAGTGCCAGTCCTTGGTAAAAGGCAGTCGCCCAAGCAGAGCTCCATTCCCTCTTGGCTCTCTCTTGCCTCTTGGCTTTTGCCATAGAGCTGAGGCAGTGCAGGTGGAGGCTCCCCTTCTGGATTTTCTTTTGCGTTTTTTTGGGGGGTTGCTATGAGTGGGGTTTTTTTTCCTGAGAGGCTACATTCAGAGTCCTGGACATCCTCAGGGCAAATTCCACGACTGCCTGTCTGCAGCCAGCATCATAGCAAGAGGAGCAGAGCCGCCCCGCTCTGTGAGGTCACCCCAGCCCGAGGGCAGCGCCCGGCCGCGGTGAGAAGGCACCAAGCTGCTCCAGCCAGCTGCCTTGCCATCTCCTCTTGAGAGGAAGGCGAAGTCCCAAGTTCTAGCCCTCGACCAAGTATCAGTCGCCAGAGTGTGCCAGCTGCCTTTGTTGAAAGAGCTGCCACAGGTGGAGAGACTGGGGGGGGGGTTTGATGCCAGTTTCCCCTTGTCTCCCTATATGCAGTTGCCCATGGAGGGTGCCACACTGGGGAAGGGGTCACTCCGCCATTGCGAGTTTCTCTTTGTTCCCACAGAGTCCATGAGATTTCAGCAACTTTGTAACTAATGACTATTACTATTATTTTTGCCTATTCCTATTTCATTTTTTTAGTAAACTGGTTTTTTTTCATTTATATCTACTCATACTTGTTTCTCCTTACTGGTGGAAAGTGATTGGTTAATTCTAACTCATTTTAGAGTGTCCACCTCTTAAAATTGTTTTTGACCAAGACAGTCAAATTAGTGTGATTAAAACAATGAAAACTTGTACAGAAAGTTCAATATGATCTGCATTTTTTACCTTTACATTAATAATGAAAATAGGCCTATACCATCTTTTGTTAATGCTATATTTAATTGTGAATTTTCTTTGGAATTGAAAAACCTAAGTTTTATCCAATGAAGTCAAAATTAAAAGTAAAATGCTACAATGTAGACTTGTACATTTCATATGTAGAAAACTTTCTGTCACCTTGGAGATTAACAGTGTGAAAGTTGCACGTTCCAGTACCTTTTTGTTACACAACTTGTGCTCACTGACTGTGACAATGTTCTCACAGAACTGAGCCTTCCTCCAAGTTACAGTTACAGAAAACTTTTATCACCTAGAATTTTAGAGTGTCCTACAAACTTAGACCCCAACAAAATGTGTCCTTCAAGCAAAATTTTGGGACTAACAGACTTGGATCAACTGCGCCCAAATAAAGAGCTACAGCGCAGAAGATACTGTATGCCCTAGCAGAAAACTTTTCTGTGCTGGAAATTAGTAATAAATCTCCGGCCAAGATACTTTTATTTTAATTAAAGGGTTACAAACTACGATCCTGGTTTTTTCCTTGGAACAGCAGGGACTTTCATGTGATATGAAAGGCAGTGTACATTTGCAAATGCAAATCTCAGAAATATGGCACATTTTCAAGTAAACTGATCTCAGCTGCATCATTTCCATTCTGATAAACTACCGAACATTTCAAAGCTCCTGAATGACAAATACAGCAACAACAGCACAGTAAGATTAAATTCTGAAACAGAGTACAAAGCATTTAGTAACTGTGAAGACTAGGGATGCCACACTTGGAATGAACTGAAAAATTCTGCATAAAGAATGTCTATCATATTTTTAGTACATGTTTTTCACCCAATTTTAAATATAAGGCAATAAATATATTACCACATCTGGTTTGGAGACACACTCTTGCAAGTTCTGAATAACAGTTTCTTTAAGATGACTCTTCATCTTTTGCTTCTTGTAAAGACGCATTTTGTCCAACAAAGTACAAAATGCATCAGGATTCACAGGAAACCGAGAAACTCTTGCCCGCACTATTAAAAGGAGGATAACACCCTCTTAAGAGTCTTTTTGAGACATATGTATACTTGAAGAAATGATTGTACAAACACCATCAGTTTCTAGCCATGGTACTCTTTGAAAATAAAATCTAGATATATATGTATATATATATTTATAAACACAAAATATATACAGAAATGTACAATGAAAAAAATCTATTATTATTTATTACAACTTCAGCCTTCAAATATAAACAAAAATTATATAAATTGTGACTAGATACATTACATCTGATAATGAAACATATATTTATGAATTTATGTTCCTTGGTAAGTAAGAAGAGTTAAAATTATTTGAAAAAATACTTTAAAAATTTACTAACTGCAACAGCGAAAGATATGAGCCTTCTCATAACATCAGTGCAATGATTTTCATCTCTTAAATGTAAGAGATACTTACCCTTCCGCTGAGTGAGTTTTCCTTTTTTCTGTGCAGTACTTACTTTGGGCATCTCAATCAATGAACTGTACAAATGTGATCTGTGGAAAGCAGAAAAGTGCTGAATAGCTTATTTGACTGTCTAGCCTTGTTTATATGACTCAAATTTATTAGATTAATTAGTACCCTCTAATTTAATGTGCTCACAAATATTCTAATGATGCAGTAACTACCCCCACCTTGGTCACAAAAACCTGCAAATCCTAGCTGGAACAAACAGAGTTGTAAGGTAAATTCTTTTCTTACTGTATAAACAATAAGGTAGATTTCTGTTTGTTCCATGACAAGCATTTAAGACTTTTCAAACTGATGAACGCATTCATAGTCAGTTGCTAGAGCTCAATTTATGAGCTAATTTATTGCAGATAATTAGGCTGCAATAATCAGATAATTGGTGGCTTTATAAAGCTAAATATGACCCCTCCTAACATTCCCAAGAGCATTAGCAATAGACGCGGGGAAACTCTTAACAGAACTTAGGAAAGATATCAAGAATGGCCTGAAACCTTTCAAGTGACCTCTGGAGATTCAAGAGATAATTAGGGAAATTGAAAGAACAGAAAACATACAACTGAGCTGCAGGCAGTTTAATTTATATATTAAATCGTTATCCTAAAATTCAAGTCCATCAAAATTAGAAGTGAAAGGCAATAATCAACCAGGTAAAAAAAGATTACATTTGTAACAAAAAGTGCTAAATCAAAATGATGAAATTTTATACCTGTCTTCTGAATGCTGGAGAATAACTATGTAGAAACTGGATGGCAATTCATCCACTATATTAAAATGTTCAACAGGAATACAGAGGTTTCTCCATGCCTGTACAGTAGTTCAAAAGCAGTATTATTTTCATAGACTTTATAAACCCTGTTCTCAGTTCTTCCATTAGAAAATTGATAGTAATTCTAGGAAAGAATGTACTAAAAGGCCCAAACACTTAGCAGATGTGCTGAGGACAGTAGGCTCTGTCCAAACAACAGGAAATACTGCTTCCCTGTGAGGGAAGCAAGCACTGGCAGAAGTTCAAGGAGGCTGTGGAGCCCCTATTCTTGGAGATAATTCAGAAGCCATCTGGACATGGTCATGGACAACAGGCTCTAGGTGGCCCTGCTTGAGCAGGGGAGTTTTACAAGATGACCTTCAGAGATTTTTTTCTAACCTCAACCATTCTACGATCATGTGACTTTTGTGCAGTGCAGAAGTACATTTAAACATTATTTAAAACAAATTACAAATACTGTAGCTTAGTCCACTCTTCATAACATGACTTTTATGGCCGCTAAGCTATTTCTGAAATTAAAATGCTACCAAATACTAGCAGAGTATTAGCAAAGGAAGTGAGTAGAATAATTCATAGTAGCATTTATATTTGAAAAAAATTTTGCTAGAGACACTTCACCAACAAGTACTATATAAAATTGTATTTGATTTATGTGGCAAGATTTTGGTAGCAGGGAAAGGTGCCAGGGTGGCTCTCAGAATCTCAGAATTCTGCAGGTTGGAAAAGCCTTCAGAGACCATTGAGTCCAACTGTTCTCCCAGCCCTGCTAACCCACCACCAACCCACGTACTGTACACACACAAATGTCTCTCTGTGTGCATTTATATAACCTATGTATAAACCCCTAATTAGTAGCTCAGAAAGGTACCATTGAAGTAGCAGTCAGTTGCTGTTCCACACATTTTAGAAAATCACTTGTGTTTCTGGTTTGTTTTAAATGATTCTGAAGATGCAGCAATGCTGCCTGCTGAGAGCTGCCGGTGTTGGATGTAGCGGTTAGAAGGATATTCTTCATCATCAAAGACACTGAACAACTCTGTAAAATTTTTACATCTATTTACTTTCCTTCACAAAAATCAAACAAATAAATATATACACTATGTTTGTTATATATCTATGTTGAAGAAAAGTTCTGTTGCTTGAAAGGTGAGATGAGCTAGCAGAAGACTGCTGTTTGCTCTTACAGGTTAATGTAAACAGTCTGACAAGAACTAAGAAAGATTTCTTAAATACAAACAGCTGGAATTTATTTCTTTGTCTACATTTATCATCAAGGTCCCTGCATTTAGTTATCCAAGGTCTACATGGAATGGTAAATACTGTGTTCTTAGCTTAGCCTTTCAAGTAAGCTGAGTCTTTTCTGTTTCTGTGCTTTAATGGACCGACATCACATCACAACAGACTTCTACAAAGAGCAAAATAATGGGTAAAACTACATAAACTTCTTTCAGCCAACATACTAATCCTGTCCTTTGAACCAATGCTAGCTAAGAGCTAAACCATTTTTTTTTAATGCAGCTGTCACATTTAAAAAAAAAAAGAAGGCAATTCAGGTTCATCTAATCAAAACTTCCAAAGGGAGGCTTAATACAAACATTTCTGGGCAGTAATAACTGAATCAGCAGAATTTTTTCTAAGTAAAAGACATGACGACTCATGGTTTTGGTGCCTTGATAATACATTGTATTAGATTATTAATACATTATATTAATACAGAATACATTATATTAATACAGAATATTAATACATTGTATTAGATTATTCACTAACAAGCATGACAGCACAGCATAAATAATACAGTGTGCTGCAGGAGTACAGGAGTACAGAAATAAACAGTTGAACCACCAAATCCAGTATTAGCTGATTCTAATACACCAGAAGACCCAGCTAATCCATTCCACCCATGAGTGCAGGTATTTGCAAATTTAAGTGTTGACAGAGAGTCAGGTGCTTTCTGCTTGTCATAACTTCCTTCAGCTGCATTGATATGGCAGGAAGGAAAGTAGTATAAGGTGCTTTTTTGTATTTCTATAATAGAGATGCTGGTGTAGGAACCAGGGTTATTTGTTCCTGATTCAGGGAATAAAAGCCCTACAGCCATTCTCCATCTTCTCTTTGATGGAGGCACATATTCATGTGCATACACTTTCAAGCCATCTATGAGACCACGCTGTGCAGGTATCAATCTGACAAACCGAATATAAACTGAATTATCCACTTCAAAATAATGAATGAACAAATTCAGAGAAACATTTTTAAAATTATTTGTTAGGAGGGATGAAGCTGTATTTTGTGGCAATGTCTTATCTTTGCTAATTACAATAAAGTCATTTATTCCTATGAAAATTTTTTCATGTATGCAATCATCAATTAAAATGTCAGGTCAAACACAAGAGATAATAGAATTGTTAAAAAACCACTGATGAAATGTTCTGAACTTAGCAAATATATCATATATTTGATGACCTGTATTACACGCTAGTTCTTACATGGAACCCTACATGTGTTCTGTATGACCAATTTTCAGGCTATGCAAATACAGTTTAGTTTATGCAACTTCAAACATCCTCACGCTGAAAAGCAGCACAAACATTAGTTGCCTTACCTGATGGAGTGTTAAAAACTGGCTAGTTGAAATTGGATCAAATTGTCGAAAGCATTCTGCCATTTCCAAACTAGCAAGAGCCAGTACATCGGTAACATTATGACTGAATGCAGTAGCAATAGACTGTAGCAAAGCCTCACTAGATTGAGAAAGATACTTCTGAGCCATCCTGTGTTCCGTCTAGATGATAAAAACAAAAAGCTTTATATAAAAATTAGCTAATATTAAGTATTTGTTATACATACACCGATTACAGCATGTTAGAGAAGATAAATATTGCTTTTTAATGAGTAATTTTAATGCATTTTCTTTTTAAGGCACTTCATGTATGATCAAAATATGCAAATAATGATTAATTTTCTAGCAGACATCGACATCTGTTATACAACATTAAAATATATTTGGTTTAACACAGAAATTTCTTCTAGTATAAAATGTGTACTTAGCAGAACAGACTTTAAATTTGAGCAGTTCAGAACCAAGGATCAATACAATTGTTTCTCAGGACAGTTAACTATATTTGTTCCAAATTAACCCACAAATCTCTTATTTCAGGTATTTATTGATTTTACTAGCAACACAAACTGTACATTCCCAATTCCTAGTGTGCTTTCAACTGCAGTAATTAACAGAGATCAGCTCACCGAATTTTAAAAATGTTTTGTGGTAGAAGTAATTTCTTACTTTGTTCCCAGTCTGAAAAATGTTGTGCTCCCTTAGAAAGTCATATCTGTGAGGCAGAAAGAAACTGCCTGCTCATCTAGTCCTGGTTGCCACATGCTGCATCAGTGGGAAACCACTGAAGGACAAATTATTTCTTTCTGGGAGCAACTGGGTAAGCTCGTTCAGGAGCTCCCACACAATCTGTTGAGGAGTAGGACAGAGCTACACAGCAGAGTGATGGAAAGCCGCTTGCTAGAAGGCATTTTGTAGATTTATTTCTTTTGTAAGACCAAGTTCGTGTTACAAACATTTCCATTATCAGTTTAAACAGAACCGATAAGGTAAGTTGACTATTATTCCATAAAAAGAAAGCACTCAAATTCTAATGCAAGCTCATAAAGCAACATACCATTAATTCCTGTATTTTCCTCCTATACTTATCATTATGACATTTATTAGTTGATAAACCGCTCTCTGTCACGTCCTGTTCACTGCATTCTGCTGAAGTCAGCAAAGATCTTCTGATGTCTGATTTAGCGTCTTCCTACCCATCACAGTACAAAAAAAAAAACCAAAAAACTAATCATTCCATTAAGTAAGGCAGGCTTAATTTCTTTTGTGAAAGTTTATGTGAAAATGGAATTCATCTTAGAAGAAATCACTGCCTTAATTCCTTCATGGTGAGAGATTTAGTAATACTATCCACCATCAAAATTTCTTAGTAAGTTATGAAGGCAATATGATCAACCTAAACTAAAAATACCCTCCCCACAACCTCTAAGAGTGTGACTTTCTCATATTTGTCCTCCACTAATTTCTTCTGAACACTTTAATTCATCACTGAATTTTTAATGCCTCCATCAACTCTCCCTTTTTTACATGGGGTTCTTACTACAACACAAAAAGAACTTATAAATCCAAGTTTTTAACCTACAAGTCAATACTTCTTGATCACATGGATTCAGAGACCATTCCTCGCTGGCCCTTTAAGGCATTCAAGGAATTTTTCTCTCTTTCGAAAGTATTGTAATTAGCATATCTCACAAACAAATCAAAAATTAGCTACATGAGAATAGAATGTAGGCAGAAGCACGGTTTTGAAATTACTCATTTTGCTATACATTTTTATTATGGCTTGCATGCAGTATATAAAACCTAGCTCTACACAAAGAGCAGCTTTTATACAAATGTATATAGAAAAAAAATAGAGCAGATAAACTTTACACAGAAAAATAAATATAACTGCAGAAAAGAATGCATACCATAACATTTGGCTTCCAGTAAATCTCTGAATATACAGGATCTACGTTAATGGCAAGCAAATGAAGAGTTTTTCCAGTTAGATGCAGGCATTTGGATTTGATGTTGGGACAACCTTTACAAAGATTCTGTATGTTTGCTAACTGAGCCAGTGTAATATGAGCCATAGTGCGTTTCATATACTTCCAATCCTGGTAAAATAGATATTTATGTTCATTTGCTCATATATCCCCACACAGACAGAAATACATATTTTTAGAAAACGTAATACATATATATTCACATACAAATACATATGTTAAATGTGATTATACTTTCAACTACAAATGAGCTGTCTTTAACAGACATACAATTCCATTAACAACTGGTTTAGAAAAAAAATTCCATGTAATATCCATAAGCAAAGCTCAACCAGTGCCAAGGAAAACACGGGATAAGGGGAGGGTGCCCAGTAAACCGTCCCCAAGACTAAAACCACACACTTCAACCTCCATTGCTACAAAACTACATCACTGGTCTGGGAACCCATTTCCTCAGTAGTGGAAGAAGTTGCGTTACGGAAAACTTTGTTATAGATTTTATGCAAATCATAGGACTAAATATTTTGTATTACCTGTTCCGTTGCATCATCTTCAATGATGAGTTCCTCCACAAATTCGTGAAATGATGCTTCTCCCACATTTTTAAGCTTTTTCTCAGTAATGACAAGATGAAAAATATCCAAAAGAATTTCTACAAGATTTATTTTTCTAAGAGCCAGTTGTCTCATTAATGGGATACTAATATTTTTATTCTGAAATACAAAAGAAAGTGGAATTCTAATTTCAAGTATATTTGCAAATTTACCTGATAAGAAGTTAGAATGTTGTATTTCTTTTAACCAAAGAAGCAAACATTTTAGCATTATCACCTCAATAAAGCAGAAATATTGCAATGAAGATATTTAAGTAATTTAAAAGAAAAAATTCAATGTCAAATATATTACAAGGTAATCAAAGTAGCTCCATAGAATAAAAGCAGCTGGGTTTTTGCTTTTCATGTTTTATGTACCTGTACAAATACGTAATATCTAATAATGGTACATACACACTAGCAAAGTAGGCTGCAGGCTTTCACTACCCAAAATACACTATTTTGAAGACAGGCATTCTTTATTTGTAATAATGTTTTTTGAAGACTTTTTGTTTCTCCTCAGAAGAAACACATTTTGAAGAATTTTAAACTTTTGAGGTATTTAGAGAATCAAAACTATCTCCAAGTTTCTACTTTTTTCTTTTGTAGCTATTAGATAAATATCAGAACTAAATAAACTTGACAAAGACTAAATGAATCCTGTCTTCGTCCCTTTTTCAACTGTAAATTCTTTTGGCATGCAATATTTCCTTCTATATTCAAAGAATGCTTATCGTTACAAGAAGATAATTCCTGGAAGCCCCAAATGAGATTATCCAAGAATGTGTGAACATTCCAACTAGACTAGGTTTCTTTTCCACAATTAAGGAAAAAAAAAGTCCATACCTCATTAAATGCAAATAAACTACAAACACTATGAAATACTTCCTCTGTTTTGGATACTGCTCTCTGAGCTAAGTTATAAGCATGTAGACAGTGACTATGCTTGTCTTTTTTGTTCTTTTCCTGCTTGGCAATCAACCTGAAAAAAAAACCAAAACACCACAAACTCACAAGAACTAACATAAGAAAGTGCTTATTTTTATGGTATCAACACTGTTGAACATATATAATAAAATAATGAATCTACTAATTAATAGATTAAATAGATTAATTATAGATAAAAAGATTAATTTTGTATATGTGTTTTTGAAACGTACAAATAGGAGAAGTGAACGCTTACAAGCTATTTTTCCAAGGTCTTATTCTTAGAACTGTACTGCTGCAATGCAAGAAGATGCCAAGACTCAAAGAGAAGAAAGGCAGATAATATTCTAGAGTATGTATTTACCAGGAACACAATGGCAGTATACCAGGTACAAAACATATCTCAGTTGTTTTAAGGGGGTATCTTGCAAACAGCTGGGATTCCAAGCATACTATGTTTTGCACTTTTACTGCTGCAGCCGTTTCTAGAGAAACATTTCAACAGTAAGAATCGTAAAAGCTTGTAAATGCTTGAGAATGATGGGTGTGGCTGTTAAAATGTGCCTACAAATGGGAAGTCAAAAAGCTGACTTAAGAGACCCTGACACTTTGTTTTGACCTCAAAAGAGAACAAAAGAGAACTCTGCCTTTAGTGAAAACTATTTGTGATTCTACAGCACTTTTTTGAATACAGAACACATGAAGAATGCGAACAGATGTGTAACACCGATATATAAAACCTAACAATGCTATCTGTTCTTTTCCATCTTAATTAGACTATAAAAAGTAAACAATACACTTCATGGACTAGTTCAAACTAAATAAAATTCTTCAACAGAGATACAGTTTTACCTATGAATATTTGCACATTCCAACAGTATTTCAGCACCGTAGTTTTTATGCCCATGATGAAAAAAGTCCTTCTCAACTTGAAGTAATTTATTGTAAGATTCCTGTAGCATGTGTGGCAACTGAGCAGACTTGGCATTAACTGTCATATGATCCTGGGCAAAATGTATCTGAATAAGTGTTTTTCTAGAAATAAAAATTAAATACAAGATAGCGGTCAGAAAGCACAGGTTATTTTTGAGAACAGACACATTTCTCTCTGCTTTCTTTTAAATTCTAAGAAATCTACAAAAAGCCTCATAAATGTGTGTTTTAAAATTTACAGTAGTTCTGAAAACATCCAAATGTTATATTTTGAGATTAGAGATGAGGTGTCACTTATTCCATATATCTAATTATTCCATCTTACTAGGCCTAATCAGTCTGCTAAATACAGATGAACTGAGAAGACAGTTCAATCAGTCTTCCTTTTCTAGTTGAAAAGCTTCCCATTTATGGAAAGAGACAGGTGTGTAAATGTTGTATACTTCTCTCCCTTTACCAACACATTTTCAGGTCTCTGTGCTTGGATTTCGGTGGAACTGAAATCATTGTTTAGTTTCACCATAAACAGGCTTCTTGGTTCATGGTGAGAACAGAAGTAAGTCAATACTGTAGACTGCAGCAGTGTTGTGGAAGTGTTCAAACAGATACCTCTGCATAGGCAAATGTATGCTGCACCTTTAGGTAACCTATACTGCAAACTATGAACAATACATTGTGGTATCTACTTTACCAACGTAACAGGTAGTAGGGGTACATATAAGAATTAGGGAAAGAAATGCAGAAATTTGGAAGGAAATTTACATTTTAAGAAACCAAGCCACCACATAAATGACTTAGAACCAATATATTCGAGAATCCACCGAATTTGCCATACTAAAATAAGATAGCATTGTAGAAATTACATATATTTGCAATGTAGCTGCATATTAGAAGCTGGGCATATTTTAGAGAAAAGACAAGTTACCTGGCTTCAAGGGATGCAATCATAAAACCCAATTCCGATTGCCTGCCAGGTCTCTTCAGTAAAGTAGATTGAAGCACATTTACAGTATGTTCCAGTATCTCACAAGCCTGCACGTAACACCAGAATTTTCATGACCCTATTTTAAATGTCTATTGATAATAATAAACATTCATTTAGAAAGCTTAAATTTTGTACGGAACATGTTAATTATCCCCAGGATGGCCGGCCCTTGATAACTGTAAATAAGTCTAGAAAATTTGAGTTATCATCATACTTAGATACTTTGATGATTACATGAATGGTACACAGACATACAAGGAGAGAAGATGGAGCCAGATTCATCTTGGAGGTACGTAGCAAAAGACAGTAAATATGAGTTCAGTCAAAATCAAAATAATGCCTCTACACAGCACAGACTTGCACCGTTTATCAAGACAGGCTAGATCATCAAACATGAGACTATATTTATGCTGAAAATCATGAAAGTTACAGGTTTAACAGTAAATGGGTATTTTGATGTTACAGGGTTTTAGTAAAAAAAAAAGGTGTTATGGCAGTATTTTACAGAATCTAGAAATAATATTTATAAAACTATTTGAAATACTTGAGAAGGAAAAGCATAATAGAAAATAATACTGAAAGGTGTGATTTTTATTGAATATGGAAAATAAATACACCAGTGTTAACACAGCTGTCTGAAAACAAAAGAACTTTAATCAAGAGAATCAGATCTCTGGGATTTAGTCATACATACTAGATTATAAATGGTTTTATTCCAATAAAAGAATATACAGCTTATCATAAAAACATCCTAAACTTCTGTGGGTAGAATCTTATTCCTAGTGGCCTGCATCTGTTTGGAATCTGTAATTAATGTCTGTTGAATGCTCAGAAAAAACAACATTAACTGCATTTAACACCAAATTTTGCTTTTATTGAAATGCAAAGGCTGTAATATTTCCCTGAGAGAGACTGCTGCTGAAAAAAACCCAAACTACAACCTCCAAATCCAAAATATTTCCTTACCATGCTCTGTTTTCCTTCCCCGTCTTCCTCTAGAATTGCTTCTATTAGACTAAGAGTACTGTTATACCAAAACTGTTCATTTCCTCCCAGAAGCTGTGCTTTCTCAAGGAGTGCTTTAGCTTGTCTGTGGTTTCTTTCCAGGTTGGCCAACACAGCAAGTAAGTACAAGCACCTCGACATATCAGATAGGGCCCTCAATTCCTAGAAAGAAAGAGATGTCATCTATATACCAAAAATCCACTACTGCTATTCATACTTATGTCTGTCCATATTTTAGATTAACCTTACAGGAATAAAAAGCCAGGGGTATTCCCCCAAGTACCTGCTGAATTTCTTAGTTACTCCTTATATTACGTCTACTTCATATTTCTTCATGTTCCTGTACTTTCTATCTCACAAGTCAAATAAGCTATTTTTCTGCTATTATGTAGTATGTATCTATCTGCTAGTGTTTGTCAGCATCTGATGAAGAAATGTGGTGATGAAAGATTTTTTGTGAACTGCACAGATACACCAGAGATACAGTGCACTCAAAATGCTACTTTACACTGGTTATAAGCTATGTAACTGGTACTGTAAAAGGGACAAATATTGTATTATATTTGTATACTAGCATACAGACATATAGGATACTAGTAACAAATTATATAATTAAAAATAGTCCTCCCTAATGTATTTTGAACTTTCTTCAATATACAATGTGTAATTAATGCTTTAGAAAGCGGCATGTATTATTCATAAATGTCATTCATATATTATGATTCAAAGTACTAATGATTATACTAAATTTACATAGGCAGTTTTCACTAACATGAGAAAAATTATTATACAAAATAACAGGATATCAATTATTTTTTTTAAAAGTAAAGGATTTACTGCAATAATTATATTTCAACAACTTGTATAACAAAGCACAGGGCTATAGTGGAAAATGGTAGGTATAGGGAAAATATCTGTAATGTATAATCCTTCATAATGATGAGATGATGCAGATCTATTTGGTGGAAGATATGGACACTTATTTCAGACCTGACAGAATTTTAAGACATAATTTCAGTTTTCTCAAAACATAGCAGTAAATCCATAACGAACCTCAAAATGAAATAACCAGACTTTTGAATGATCAAAATATTGAGAGGATGGAGCTAAATTCTCTCTCTTCTGAACAAACCTTGAACGTTTCCCACCTACTTAAACAAACAAGGTTGAAATATACCTATATCTTCCAAGGCCACTGCAAAGCAGACAGAAATGCTGACATTACTTCAGAAATGTATATAACCTTCAGACAACTCCCATAAAGTTGGACTGAAATGCCATATATTTAAATGTACTTATTATATATTTTGAAACTTAGTATGAAATTGGTTTGGGGTGGTGGGAGAAGGCTCGGCTTTGCAGTTTGATTATTATTATTATGAGGAATAACTGCATCAAAATGAACATTTTCCCTACACATTTTATCAGTGTTTGTTTTTCTATTTAATTTTTATTTTACCTGAGTTGCAGCATGGGCCTCTGAAAGCAGAAGTCTTGCTGGTTGATACAAGCCTAGCTGAATTAGTACTTCAGCTTTTTCAATCCACAAGTGAGGGAAAGAAAGTGCACTCAGTCCTTTTCCTGTTACTGCATTTAACTCAAAACCCTGAAAAATTAAAAAAATACTACACCTTCATAAATTTCAAAACTAAACTAGACAGAATACAAGTTGTTATTAACTACGATATCCCATAGCTCAGCTGTTTTTCTAACTTCAAAATTTAACATTATATTACAGGAACAACAGGTTTATTATGAGATTTGGATTTTACAATCCTCAAAATGCATTAAATGAGTGAGTATATACTATTCAAACGAACTGTATGACAGTTAGTTATAACTGATTCAGATATGCTTCTGTCACAAAGAAGTTGGTTTTTGGTAATAACTAAAACTCAAAGAGGAATACTATTTACAAGAGCTAAAAGAGGCGACTTTTTCTTCCAAAAGAAGAGACAGTAAAGACAGAACTGAAAAATTTGCATGCTCTTAAAACAGTATGTAAGAGGACGCAAAACAGTACATGCTAATGTAATGGAGAGAGAAAGAAGAGAAAAAAACAAGACCAGGAGTGAATACAGTATCTCTTTTGCTTCTCAGTCTTTTAATCGATTTGCATTAGTCCCCAAATATATTTGTAGGAAAGTAGTTTTACTTGTATGAATAAAGATTCCAATCTTGTTCTTCCTCAGTATAAATAATATGCCAGGCAAACCCAGCTCAGCTTCAGCTGATGCTTGCTAGCAGAACTTAGGTAGCATGCATTTTTAATGATTTTTCTGTTCATGTATTTCTCAAGTATTGTCTAAAAACAAACTAGCAAGTGTACTAAAAAAAATGAAAGAGTAATTTAGTATAGAAACTCAAGTAGAAATAAAAACCTTTTCACTTGAAGAAAGGATATTCTCATTCCTACTACCATTAAGCTGAGCATTTTCAAAAGATATTTTTCTTTCCTCTGTCTTCATACATACAGTTTTTTCTTTTTTCAGTGCAATCTCTTGCCTACACCTAAATCACAGGAAAGAAAAAGTAAACTCAAGTATATTTTAAAAAGCATTTCATAATGAAGTATTAGTGTGTTAGGAATATTTACCATACACTACTCTGTAGATAGACACTAACCAAGCATGCACAGAATTTTAGGGCATAGCTAATATACCAAAGGTGGGTTCTGAGATCATGTTTTTTACTATTTTCCCCCAACAGCACTTATCAACTGTAGGGAAAACAGTCCCAACTAAATACCACCTCAGGAGTGAAAATACATACATTGCTTGTTCTAATTCACTAATGTATACTTCTCCAGCAGCTTTCTCATGATACACAGATGCCTGACTCAGTTTTAAATCTGAGCATATCAGGGAAATTCTAAAAATAAAAAGAAAAAATTTTTAAGAAACAGTCCAAATCATTCATATGTTCCTTCATATAAGCACATTATATATAAATAGCACATATTTCACATTTGTCAATCCTACCTTCTCATGTCTTGATTAATACTGGCAATAACAGAGATTGTAAATAAAAACGGGGGGAAATACCCATTGATAGCAGTCATAGAATAATAGAATGGTTCGGGCTGGAAGAAACTTCTAATGATATCTAAAGGTATGGGCAAGGGCATCATTCACAAGACCAGGTTGCTCCAAACTCCATCCCATCTGACCTTGAACACTTCCAGGGATGGGACATTCACCAGTAGCCCCAGTCTTGTCCATAAAACCTGTATCTCTCCAACTTAATGGCAAAAATTATGTACTAAAAGTATGAAAATATTTATAAAGTCTCACTATAGCAGGCAACCCCCACCCCCCCACCCCACAATGTGTATGTGCTAACCTACTTTTCTGTCCTGAGTGAAGAGTAATACATTCCTATACATCTATCTAATTGTATATAGACATCAGGTCATAGATATAAATAAAATACCATTAAATACACACAAATCTTGAGGAATCAACAAAAAAGATTTGTCTGGCAAATCTTGGCTGAAAATAATTTCCTGTGAGAAAGTCCCTTTTAGTCTTGTAAGAAAGCAACTTAATAATCGGTTGGCAGAGAAGCACATATATTTGTATACACGAATATCTATTCTGCTCGATGCGATCAGTTTCAGGCATTTCAAAGATTTGTCATGTGGCATTTCACAAACTATCAGAAAAGAAGCAAACAATTATTGCTTATTACTGTTCCTTATTAAGCAAACATTATTTAATACCTATGAAAAAAGCATGATAAAATGTTTTAAGTAAAACAGCAAGAATTTTCCATTGCATACATATTAAACATTTTTAAATCAAAACTTTTAGCAGTTATCATCCATAAAAAATAACATAATTTTGGTCACAAAGACAAATCTCTCTAAAAATGCACTTATTAGGGCAACTTCTTTGTGCCCTTAACGTGGGAAATATATTTTTGATGAGTCTGCCTTTTGAATACTTAATAGATAAGACTTTCATAGAAACTCTTTTTGACTTTGCTTTTTTCAGTTAGATGACAATAAGGCATTTCAAAAATTTTTCACATGAAAGTGGCCTGGCGTCATAATCTTGTATGCTTTCCACGTGGAGACCATGTTAAGTAACAAATAAACTTAGTGGCTTTAATTCCACAAACCTATTAGTTAAAATTCTATTAAAATGCATTAAAAAAAAGAATGACAATAAATAAAAAAACTATTACAAATACAAAACAGTATGCCACAAAAAGTCTTGTTACCACTTGGTGAAATATTAATGGATGGTTCACTCCATTCAGTTTCTCTTTCATTTAAAATAAAGAACGGATACAAACCGAAGGTGATAGAGATCAGACAGACTTCTACATTCCAGAACTTCACTAGCAATAACTTCAGCTAGCTGAAAGATTGGAAGAATCAAGTGGGGGCAAAAAATTTTCTGTAGTTCTTTAGATAAAAGGTCCATAAAATACAAAGTGCAAGTCTGAAAAGAAATTTTTAAAAATTCAGTCAGTATAAACATAGTTTTGTAGAAAATTAATGATTACATCTTCAGTTCCAAAATAGACCTCAAAAAAGACACAAAGAAACTTTCTAGCTGCAAGAGCAGCAAGATACACAGAAAGCTGGTAAATGTCTTCTCTAAGTTAAGTTCATTTCAGCATGCAGAGGACAGGCTAACACGTCTTGAAGTATTCATGAATCCTACAACACGAAAGTATTTGAGACAGCTGTCTGAACATACACAGACAGAAAAACTAAAATACAACCATTTTCTGGTACAGATTTTCTCCTAAATAGTAAATGCTCTAGAATTTTGAGAAGTATACTTACAGGTTTTGGGAAATTACCCCAGTTAATACCGTAAATATTTGTTTTCTGTTTAAAAGTGTCTCTGATTTCATTGGGACAGTGATACTGGGCCCATTCTTCCACATTTCCTGGTAAGGTATGAACTGATTCTTTCCCTTTAGGCTTCTCCTTTGCAACAGAAACTTCAACCTATAATAAAAACAAGGACACTTACGAGATCCAACTAACAGTCCTATTGGTATTAAATATTCAGCTGAAAAAATGAACACATTTGCTTAACATCCTTTGAAGTTTTGTCAGATTTGGGGTCTTTTTTGGATCTCTAGACTCTGGGTTTTACAAAACAGCGGTATCTTGACCAAGGCAACAAACAAAAGAAAAAGTATTTGTAAATTCATAATCTGTCAAGACTGTGTGATCAAGAGTGAAGGTATGATACACAGATTCACAGAGAAATTCTTCCCAGGTTCTGCGGGTCGGTACAGGAAAGCATCTGATCTATTTACCAAATGAGCCCAGGGAAACATCTCTTAGAAAGAGAGGGTTGTTTAAATTCCACAGAGAAGTGGGTCTTACTTGTTCCTCTTTCTTTTTGTCCTTGTCTTTTTTAGAAGTTTTTGACTGCAGTTTCTGAGGACTTGTAGGTTGTGAAGTCTTCAATGTTTTTGTAATAGTCCCTGATGCTGACAATGACACCTAGACAATCAAATAATTAGTTAATTATTTTCAATTTGCAATAATAATAATGTCAGTTTCTAGTAATAGTTATTATCCACTGCAAGTCACTATCTACAGCTATTAACAATTGCCACATATCATATTCTGCTTGCATAATAGTTTTCTGCAGAAAATAACAATATCAGAGACTCCTGGATGCTTGCATTACTTGTACAAGCATTTCGGACAATCATGACAATGCAATTAAGCAGCAGAACTGTCAAAAGACAAGATCATCCCTGTGATAAATACTACTGCTACCTTTTTTTAACCTCTCTGGTGGCAAATGCAATTCGTTTTTTTTTCAAACCACTAGTCTAACTAGCTTAATTTCCTACAAGGGATGAATTTTATAAGGAAGTAACCTGCAAGACGGCAAAGAGTCACTCTGTCCTCTTTCTGGGTTAGTCTTCTACAATGCTACTAATGAATATTATATAAAAGAAATTTCTAAATATTTAAGCATACAAAAGAATTCATTGAAACTTTCTCTGTACAAGCAAGAGCACAAATTCTAATATTCCTTAAAATTAAAAAAAAAAACCAAAAACCAAACAACAACAAAAAACAACCAACCAACCAACAACAACAAAAAAACCCCACCAAAACAAAAGCCACATTAATTTGAGAAGATTAATATGTTTTGCTGGAGGAATTAAGAGTAGAATACAAAATATGAATCAAAAAATAATGCTGGATACTGATAACAAATGAAAATTTCAAATTAAAGGCAACACACGTTTTAAAAAGTCAAAGGCAGCTGATTTTTTCAGAGAACGTTTTAATATCTTCTACTGAGTTGTTTATAGAGTCCTAACACTAAAGAGCCTGCTTTGAAGCAGATGTCTGCAGTCAGGTCTGCTTTACTTTCTGCATCAAAACAAGGTGTCCTGTAGTACTTTAATTCCCTTAACACCACATGGTTATTCCTTTTCTCACAATACCGTTCAGCTGTAAATATGATTCTTAAAATTACTGTTGTTATCCTACAACTGGCACTAACAGCAGTATCAACTCTTTTAGTTTTAATAGCTTATTTGAACAGTAGTACTCTCTTAAGGTAGTTTTTTCTCTAGTAACAGACACTCCATCAAGCGTCAGATATTACAAGTTATGCTTGTGTAAATCTGAAAATATCAATATCTAATTTTTATTTTGCAAATTCCTGTCTCACATCACATGTTAAACTGATTTTACAATGAATTCTTAGTCATAATTACCACAATTAAGTGGTAAAAAATTGCAGGCTTTTACATCTAATTGGAATAAAATTAAACACAAGCTATAGTTTACCAATCTATTTGGTACGTCTCAACTGACACTGTTCCTATAACGATTTGTTGCATTGCTATTATCAAGTACTGATTTAGTACCTTCAAATATTTGCTTTACTTAACATACAATTGTTTTCCTATGATCATTGCTGTGATTCTGAATAGACATTTCAATTGGGCACATTTACAAGAAATTACATAGATTTGATTGATTTGAAATGCTCTAACTATGAAAAAGTAATTTGAGAAATTCATCAGTGAACACTGCCAGCCAATACAATTCCTTTCAGTCAAATGACAGCCCTTTCGATTCAATTTCATGAAGCTCCATCTGAAATCACCATTCTTCAGAACTGTCAGAAATGTCTTCTGTATGTATTCTGCTAAGACTTAGATTCCTTAACAAGTTAAAAATACAAAATTTGAGAACCTATTGCACAAAACCAGATGAATGGACTCCATAGAAACAATGGCCCCCTGCTTTTATCTTCAGTGTCTCTTCTCCATTTTCCTGAGAGAAACAATTTTCTTGTTTAATCCTTAAACCTGAGAAAATATACTAACTGCACCATAAAACAGGAAATTCTAAGGACAAAGTTAAACACCAAATGAATAGCTGGTACTATAATTACACAAGAAAATGTGAAGTATACTGGCCACATTATAATAACACAACACAACATATAATCTCCTATGATCTCACCTGCCAGATACGGACGATACAGGCATATGCCATCAAACAGTGCTGCTGATGAAAAGAAGAGCTATGACCAGAAAATAAAGCCATTAATGTCTGTGCTCTAAACAAAGCTTCCAATTGTTTAATATTACTCAAACCTTCCAAATTAATTTGGGGCATGATAGCATTTTCTCCATTGTCCATCTTAGCATTTTCTGTAGGCAACAATTTTGGTAAAGCATTTTTTTCTGTTAAAAAAAAGCAAACACATGCTCACAGCGACAGTATTTTAAAAAGGTATTTAAAAGTCAAAATTTCTGAATTGAAAATGAAAATACTTAGAGGAAAAAAAGAAAAATTGAAATCTATCTACCAAAGATGTTCTTGTTAAAATGATGCAATGCTACTTGTACCATGTTTTTAATCAATAATGTAACAGTTCTACATAATAAATGATGTAAGCCTGACAGAGAAATGAAATCCACAAAAGGCTGGACCAGATGATCTTTTAAGGTTCCTTCCAACCTGGGCTAGTCTATATTTGAATCTTATTTTCCTTATTATATTATTTGAGTTTCCATTAAGAGCTTTGCAAAAATTTTCTTGAAACTTAAGTGGTGTAAGAAGGACCGTAATCATAAGCAACCGGTGAAACTGGGTGGGAGGATCATTACAGAACTAATACAACACTTTAATCACCATAGGACCATAAAACAGCCCCAACAAAACCACTAACAGAAAAGTATGAACAGAATATTGCTACTGTTACTAATCAACTGTGTGATAGTAGAGACACTGAACATTTATCTTTCTCAATGAAAACACCAGAAGTACTTGTCTGATCCATGTCGTCTATCCACACAGAAAAGGACAGCAGAGTAGATGCTCATTAATGCCACACAGTACAGTATGGTTCCAGAAATCAGATACTTTTTTTCCCAAATGAATATTGGGGTATCCTATCAGAACAGGTCACTGAGGTCATACCAGTACAAGTGGATATTTGTGTAAAAGGACCAAAGAATTTTTACAGTTACAGAAGCAGCTGAAAGCATACATCCCTTTGAAAGTAATTTTTGAAAAATTAATGCTAAGGTAAAGCCAAGGAAAGGGCAATGGACTTAGGTACCCAAATCTTGGCACAGAAAATATTTCCTTCAGTTTCATCTGTCCCTCCATGAGAACTCACTTCAAACAAACTGTCCAGCACTGCTTTCTGGTAGCATCTCACAGCTTAGGAATCCCTGCGTCAGAGGGGAGCAGTATCTTACTATACCAAAAGACTGAGGGTAAGTCTCCATAGCATAACATAGAATTCACAGATAAACTGAAGTTGCATGGAATAAATGACACTAAATGCACAAGAAAACGCAGGCAAGCTTGTGCCATTCTTTTTGATAACTAAGCTGTAAATTTTAAATCTCCCTTGTGTTGCCTGCTGAGAAATTCCTCTGAAGGAGATACACCTATTACATACCTTCCTCTTGTGAAGATTGCATAGGGAATTTCATATGTAGCAGGAGATCTACTGCCCACTCCAGAGGTTTAATAGCATCAGTGAGGGGAAACTGATTACAATATAAGCATTCAGCAAATTCCATCAGGTAATCAACTCTCTGCCATTCATCTTCTCGTTTCTATAAAAGTAATAAAGGAGGAGTTAATTTGTACTTGTTTATGTAAACCATCAAAATTATATTTTGAAGTTTCATGTAGTCTTAAGAGAAACAAAAAGTAAAAATTTTACATTGAGCAGTTTTATTGGCATCACATAATCAGAATTATGATAAATGGAATGTAACAGAAAACTCCACCACCAGTTAAATCTTCAATTTATTAAAACCACTTGCTACTCTTAGACATTTTTATTCAGCTGGAGTCAACTAAAATTTTACCGGATATAAAGATTCAACCATACACAGTTTTCCTACTGAAGAGTAATCTCAAAGTTACAAAAAGTAGTCGTCAAGCATATGGCCTCCCCACCCGTTCAGGAACTTGCAGTCCTATGAATCACTTGAGAAACATCATTCTATCAGCATGGGAACAAACAGTAAGAACTGACAAACCTGTAAAGCAATGATCGCATTTTGAAAACAGCTTAACTGTCCGACAATACTTTTGGAGACTGTTACCAAGTGACGCCACATATGTGACAAATAATCTTCACTTTCATGACTGATTTTCTGAATGGCCATCATAAAATTGCATCCTGATCCTGCCCTCACTGTAGCCATAAGTTTGAAAATCAGGCTAGAAAAAGATCAAACAAATTACTTGCATCTGTACTGTAAAGTAACTTTGTGAGTAAGACACAACTACTAGTTCATACCAGTATAGTACAAAGATGCAAAGCTTATAAACTGGCACAAAAGGGCATAAAACCGTCAGCTCGGATAAGATTATGTAAACAATACCCTAGATAATTTAGTTATCATTTAATGAACGTGGGTTTGCAGTTAGGAAAACTAAAGTTTCTTCTGTATAGCCACATTTCATGCATCTATTTGCTCGGGAAGTAAGATACTACCTGTATACAAGTTTTTTAAAAATTAAATTTACGAATACTATTAACAGACTAATGATAGGAAGCACTGCCTATGCATGTCTTTTTCATGGAAAAGACACAACAGTGTTATGCGTTTTAAGGACAGGGTGCTAAAAAGCAATCATAATACTTTCCCAATGCAAGATTAAGAAATGCTCAAGAGTCTAATACTTCTCAAGAACCAAAATGCTTATTTTAATAAAAATAAGTCAACCAGCTTACAGTTTGTGTCTTGTCTGAGGCAAAACTTTAATAGCTTCATCCAGGAGTTTTAGTGCTGTCTCCCAGTCATCTTTATCAGCATAGATATGGAATAATAGCCCATATAAGAAGGTTCTCAACGTCAGATCTTCCTCAGCACCTTTGAAGTATATTCAAATGATTTATTAACATACTGCAGAATTAGAATAATGATTACAAAATACTGGGGTTTCTTTTATTACCAGAAGAATATTATTATCAACAGAAGGAAGAACATGCCTGGGAGAAAACATCCAACTGATAACCCAATGTTTTGAAAATCCTTTGTAATCCACTGATGTAAAGGACATGTATCTTTCTTTTCCTAAAAAAAAGGGGGGGGGGGGGGGAAAGAGAGTAAAAAAAAAGCCCTTTATCTTTCAGTTAACATACATCTTTAAGTATTATTGAACTTTTGTTTCATCTGTGACCCAATCCATATCGTTAATATGAATAGTAGCCTGTAACTTTAATAGCTGCTTGACCAGATGAAAGCCACAGGCATTTCTCCAGAGTGAGCTCTATAATACAAACCCAATACAAAAATAACCAGACTTAGTAATATTCAATCGCTTACACTCATTAAATAACATGAAATCCTGAAGTACTCTGAGAGTCACAGAGTAGCTGAGGTTGGCACAGACCCTACAGAGCTCTCTGCCTCCACCCCTGCCTAAAGCAGGCTGCACTCTTTACCTGTGAAAATTTGACTGCCGCAATTCTCACCCAAAGGTCAGAGATTTGCTATCTGTTTCCCTCTCCTCTACAGCAGTTTTCGGTCTTAAATTCACTATTTTGTTTCTCGAATGGATCCATATACGTGTCTCGTTCCTCTGTAAAAGGGGGAGTCGGGAAGGATTCTTTTTGCTAGATTTCTCGGACGAAAATAAAACCCAAATCGGGGATATTATAGCTGAGAACCGTTTATTGATAGAAAGGGTAAGTGTTCTTACCGAAGGGGGATAGAAAACTGAGTAGAGAGGGGAAAGAGAAAAGCAGAAAGAAATAGACGACAGGGACAGCGTTACTACAGGAACCCCAGGCGTTTTGTCGGCGTCAGCTCAGCAGACGGAGCGTGCATGCTGCAAACCAGAGCGCGTCTGCGTAGCTCCCGTGGCGGGCTGGGCACAATTTCCAAACAGCTGCGGGCTGCATGTTTCTTCCGCCAGCAGAGAACCGGCTGCTGTGGCTACGGGCGCGCTCCTGGAGCAGCTACAGACTCTCAGGGTTGGGGAACGGCGGCTGCAGCTGCAAGTTGGGTGCCGCGGGCTCGTGCTACAGCAGGTTGGTGCGGCGGGCAGCACAGGAAACAGCGGCGGCGATGGTCACGGCTGGGTTCGAGCGGCTGCGGCTGGCAAACACGGCGGAGGCGGCCGGCTGCGGCAGCACCCGCTCCGTCGGGGAGGCAGCGGAACACGAAATCGTCGCAGTGACAAGCTGGTTCACGGGAACGGTGAAGCAGGGCAAGGAATAAGGCCAGGGAAGCAGGACCACAGGGAGGAAAAAAGCGAAGGGAGGAGGGCGGCCGAGCTGACCCTACAGACCCCCTCTCCCTCCAAAAATACCCAAGAGCAAATGACTCCCTTTGTGTCACAGCTGGCTGCTTTTATGTGCTAAGGCTCCTCCCACAGCCCGACTTCGTGGGCATTTTTTTCGCGGGCATTCTTCGCAGGCATCCGGGCATTTGCCCCACCAGCCAGTGGTGGAGGGGTTGCTCACAGCCCGATAGTGGAAGCCATCTCTGCCCTAATTGGCTGCCAGGGGAAGCCTCGCCGGGGACAGGGCTCACAGCCCCTATAAGAATATAACATATGTTAAGGGATAAATAAAAATCAGATTGGTCTCTCTCAATATGACACATTAACCATTGAATACATGTAGGATGATGCTAATAAGTTAACTGAGCTATAGCCACAACTTCTGGGTAAGTATTACATGAGCATCATCAAAGATTTATCAGATTTGGTCTAATCAGCATTTACTTCCATGAAGGCACAAAGTCTGTTTAATTTAGTGGCCTTCTACAATGGACAAGAACTATGGATGTCATCCACTTTGATTTCTGTAAGGCCTTTGATATGGTGGCCCATAGCTTTGTTGCTACTGTACTGGGCAGATAGAAGTTTGATGGATGGACTGTTAGATGGATAAGAGTTACAGTCACTGGCTCAATGTCCAAAAGGCTCAATATCCAGTGGAAACCAGTAACAAGTGGTATACCTCAAGGGATACCAATACCAGGGATACTAGAACCAATATTGTTCAGTATCTTCATTGCTGACATAGTCAAGGGGATTGAGTGCACTCCCAGCAAATCTGCTGATGACACCGAGTGGTGTGGTTGGTTGATGAGAGGGAAGGGATGTCACCCAGAGGGACCTTGACAGGCTTAAGGAGTGGGCCCAAGGCAACCTTGAGAAGTTCAACAAGATCAAGTGCAAGGTCCTCCACCTGTGTCAGGGCAAACCCCAGTATCTGTGCAGCCTGGGGGATGAAATGAGAGCAGTCCTGCGGTGAAGGATTTGGGAGTACTGGTGGATGAAAATCTGGACATCTGCTGTTATATCTTTCTCCAGATGTGACTGCATTTAAAAATTGCCTAGTTATCCTGGTCAAGGATCACTGGAGACAAGTTCCTGCCTCTTACGATGGTTACTACAGTGTATATCTATTTTAAAAACTCAGTAACTCCAGAAATAATCAAATGTAGAGCATTCTGCTAACAGGAAATTTTTTTGTCGCTACTATCAGAAGTTACTCACTTCTTACTCATAAGAATTACTAACATTTTCAGATATAAAAATACCTATGCTACCTATAACTGTAAATTTTCATTCTCTACATTAAAGTCTTGCTTTTTAATACCACTTATTAAGGATTCACTCTGAAATTATACTGTGGTGGAGAGTTAACTATATACATATAAGGAAGTATTCCTTTTTATTGGTTTTAAATGTATCTCTACAAACAACAAACTTTAGGACTGTGTCTATGGGCAATTACTGTTATGTATCTAAACACTGTCAAAGTTCCATTAAACTTACAATTATCACTGTGCTTCCAAGTACACATTGTACTCATCACTTCCTACACACCCGGAATAAGCAGACCAGCCACCATCTCTGATTATTTGTGATTTATACACGGCTTGATGAGAAAGGAAAATGAAGCTTTCTGTTCTTGTACTATCCTGCTTGATGATCTGAGATGCGGAGTCATATTTGTACCACTAAGCTTGGATGCAAAAGTCATCAACAATCCCTTCAAGTGCTCATTGAAATTGTGCCCGTGGAAATGTACAGGAAAACTCATGGCAGCTTCATTGACATGTAAATCAAATCTAGAAAGAGAAATGGATCAGCTCCATGGAGTTTTGAAGTAAGAAAAGTTGTAAATCTGCATGGAAGTTTCAGTGTGCAGAAGAAATTCCACATGGTGAGATGTGTTATATGACACACATCACCTGCATACTGTTTCAAGGGGATGGCTTCTTTGGATTACACATGTTGTTCATAATCAACAAGTATTTAATTCTATCACAAACTCCCAGCACAGTCTAAATTTTAACTCCTTCCTACTGCCAAAGCCCTAAACAGTCTGTTAAAAACCTGAAGATATACAGAGCAAAACTTTCCTTTTGCAGGTAGAAGAAATTTGAGTCTGCAGGTGGGAGAAACCTTAACTTAGTTACATTTTTTTTTCTGAGTTAGTGTTTTAGGATCTATTATCATATTCTCCAGATGTATTATCACACTTGCCAGAAGTGGCTTTTTTTCTGGATTTTGAATATTTTCTAAACATTCTTTTTTGTAAGCCTCATGAAGTGAAACACTGCAGTGAAAATCAGACAGCAAATTACTTTGCAGAAAACTGTTGTGAGTTTGACAATTGCCTAAAGCCACAAGAATCACCAAATGGAATAAAACAGTATGTGACTGCATGTAAGAAACCATAAACGCGTTTATGACAAATAAGTCACTTTTGCCTCTTAGGCAAGGTATCTTCAAGTTTCTTTACCATCAGCACCAATCACTAAAAACAAGCAATAGCTATTAGAAATTCTTACCTGATTGTTTTTAGATTCTGCTTTAATTATATTCTTAAGAATTATTTCAGTAGGTTCTTTAAACAGTTCTCTGTCATGTGGTGACCCTAACAAAGGTAAACATGCATTCCAAAAGTGCCTAGCTGCAAACATTACAAGGGAATAATTTCCAGCTTCACCTGCATACCTGAAGAAAGGGAAGTAGAAATGAATAAGGAAAAACAACCACACTTTAGCTTTAATAAAGAATTTTACTTCTATGAACTTTTGGGTTTAGCTGATCTATGAATCCCTATATGTAACCTCAGCAGTGAGGACTTAGCATAAGAGCTTCATAGAAAAGCTATTTTCCATTTTTATGTACCAACACACAGCAGAACTAGGAATAAATAAGTAGCATGTTAAGGATTTTGCTGTATTTCTGCATAATCTTAGCTCAAGAGCATTCATTTAAAAAATAGCAGAAACCTCCTCAAGATGTTCTCATTGCAATAATATACCTTTTTGGGCTTCCTATTACGTTAATTTCTCATTCTAAAAAACATTAAAAAATAGAACACAACAATTATTACCATACTATGGATTTTACTTAGTACAGTACCACTGTAACACAAGAATATGCCCCAATTGCCTCTATCTGCATTCAAATTGCTTTGAGCATATTTCATGCAAATGATACTTTGAATGAATAAAATTTAATAATCCTCCAGATTGTGATACAACACAGTACTCATCTGAGTGAGAAAAAGCTTGGTATTTTAGTGAAAAATTCTGGATTGGTGTAGTGTAATCACCAGTTGAATAGTGCTACTGTTTTAAAAAAAGCAGTATTTTGAAACTGGCAATCTGATCACCCTCTGGACAGCACACTTTAGATCACATTTGGACAGCTGCATCCAGTTCTAGGCCACCCAATACCTGCCAGACATGGACAGATCACAAGGAGCTCAGTGAAGGGCCACCGAGATGATCCAGGGACTGGACTGCACTTGCCTTGAGAAGAGGGCTAGTTGAAGAGATGGCTTTGGGAGACCTATCAAGGAGAAGTTTCTCAATAACCTAACAAAGTCATTGAGAAGCAACAGTCTGGCTCTTCAGAGTGCACGGCAGGACAAGCAAGAACAAGCATAAGTGAGAAAGAAAGGTTCAGAAATGTCCCCAGTGGGTACAGCCACACAGTGGAGCAGGTTACTCACAGAGGCTGAGTGTCTCTGTTCCTTGAGGTTTTCACAGCCAGACTGGATAAAGCCCTGGGCTGGCCCTGCTTTAAGCAGGAGATCCCTTCTAGAGGATGGGATGATCCTATGACACTACAACGTCAGCTATGTGGAAAGTAGTTGATAAATTTACCAAAGTGCAAAAATCTGTCAAATCCTTTGTTAAACATTTAAACTCACAACTATGTTGATTTTTATCACTCTTGGGAGAAAATACCATGATCCCCAAAACGGTAATCGAATTTTAGATCTGTTTGATATTAGTTTTCTCTCAACATAAAACATACCTGGCACTCTGAACAAAGGTTTTTGATGCTGCCACACGGAGATCTTTTCTTCCAGACAAATTTTCCATTATGCTCTTTCCTTGTATACAGGCTATAGTGCTTAACATTTCTTGTCTCGCCCTGTTACCAAGCCTGCATAAAGGCAAATACTTCAGAAAGTGCTAAGTCTTATAGGCTAAGACCATACCAATTCCTATTAATGGTGCATTCAAATTACTACTATATAGATGTCCCTTGCCTTGGAAGTTACAAATCCTTCTATTTAGTTTTCTTTTAAAATTAGAAAACATTTCAAAAACTGAATATTTTGTGAAAAAGTAGACTAAAGTATCTTTTTCACACCTCTAATGAAAATAACTGTGAAATCAGATTTTAAAAAACTATTACCTGTATTTAGCAAGGAAAGAAAATAGATTTGTAATTTTCTCCCTATTTTTCACTATAGTGCATCAAAAAATATTAGTCCGAAGTCAAACGTACACACCTAGCAATTAAAAACAGAAATCAGGAAAATAAGACCATTTTCGGTACTTTCTTTTGGGATTTGTCATGCTTGTGTCTGGTAAAGTATGCACCGGGCTCTGGAGAAATTGATAAGGATCCTATTCTACTACATGTAGAAGAAAACATTGTAGATTTCAGTCCCAGAGTTAATCAGTTAAAAATTAATACACAAATAAATAAATTGATACCATTGGTTAATACCATTGATTAATACCAGCTTAGTAAGAAAAGAATAAATACAATTTGCAGGCGTTTTTAGTGCCTTAGTTACGAAGTGCCACCATTGCAGCTGGTTTGTTCCTACTCCGCGGTGAGAACTGCCATGCAGTCATGATTTGTGTCCACAAGAGAGCACCGCTGTCCACAGTATAAGTTAACAAAATTAAGTACTTAACCTCCTTGTCCCCAAAATGTGCTTTACCGTGGAAAGACTCTTCCATTCTCTGGAAATAGCATTGACAATCCATGACTACACAATCAAACATTTTATCTTTCATTAGTTTGCAGATTGCTAGATGTGCAGCAAGTATTCTCTGAATATCTGTGAAGTTCTGAAACTATCTATTTAACGTTAAGATAACTTACTTCGTTTTACATGTTTTTAAACCCACGTAGAAAATGACTACGAGTTTCAAGGAAAAATACTGTTTTAAAAGTTCAATTATTTTGCAGAGGAAAAAAAATGAACACTATATTGTGTCTGAAATCTTTTACATGTTTATTTCAAGCTTCCTACATTCCAAAAAACTGCTATGAGATGGATTTGATTCTTTCCTCTTTGGATAAAATTTAATTCTGCTTTTGGAAGAAATTCTTTTTAAAACATAGAGAGCTCAAAGGGTATCATATTTTTTAAAATAAAGGACTCCACCAATAGACCCATTTATAGATGGTTGGTTTTTGTTTTTGTTTTTGTTTTTTAATCCAAGTTTCAAAATATCAGTTAAATAAGGGACTGGGCTTTTAAAGGAATTAGTTACATTAGCCACATTTCTATTGCACCCATATGCATAGGTGGCAATAAAGACTGCGTGACAGCAGAGCCTGGAATACAGGAGCTGCTCGTATCTTTCATCACCCCCAGCTCCAACTTGGTCCATGAACTACGTAGCCCTTCAATGTGTTAGAGCCAGACGAGCACTGAAAGCAATTTGCACCAGCAAAAGAAGTATAATCAGCTATTTTCTGCTTGGAGATTATAAAAGTGTCAAAATACTGTGATTGCCAGAGATCATTTCAGAAGAGCAGTGCTCCCTGGGAAGACACCCAAGCACATAGATGTACAAGCTGCTGACTCGCTTGGATAGCAAGCTTCATCTGTCTTTCTGAGTGGGGTCCAGCGCCACAATCTGGATCTCTCGCTGCCTTTTACTTTCATTCACATCTCTGGCTGCACAATTTCTTTGTAAAGAAGATTCTTTCATTTTTGGTTATGTGACCAGACACATTTACCCTCTTTACTTTCTTCAAAACTTAGTTCAGGTACATTACCACATCATGCAAAATTCTATGTACTTACACGCCACATTTCTTAATATTTCTATTGTGGACAAAATTCTCATCTGATTCCAAGATCCTTTTGGAACAAGTCATCACTCTTTCATAGTCTTGTGACACATATGCAAAATATGTAAGTCGTGTCAGTGTCTGCAGTTCCACTAAGGAATCTGACCAACTGCATTCTAAAGCCAATTTCACTAACTANCGTACTTTTAAAACAAAATTTCAAAAATAAAGTTAAAAAAAAAAAAAAAAAAAAAAAAAAAAAAAAAAAGGAGAAAAAGAGATTAAATCCCAGGTTTTTATATGCTTTTTTCTACAGCAATTACATGCTTACAACTGTATCTTCCTTACAACCCACCTGGGCATGGAACAAGTATGTGATAAGGCCATCTAGAAAATGAAAGAACTACAAGTACAATCAAAATATACAGTAGAGAGGCCTCATTCACTGTGTAGTTAGTATTACCGTACTGTGTGCAAATCTAGCTGTAATTGTGCATGACTTTTGGCCAGAAGTATCGGCCAGGACTTATTCTATGTCCTCAGACATCTTTCAAAAATGAGTGAAACAGGACTTTCAAAATTCAGAGCCCATTTTAGTTAAGCCAAAACTAAGAATGGGACATAGAACTGTTTTTGCAACAACTAGTAATTGGAATGAATAGTTGCTATGTATACTATTACATATATGGCAGCTTGAGAGAGCTTTGGCTCCATAATCTTAGAGGTCTTTTCCAACCTAAACATATATACATATATGTAGGTATAGATATGTATAGTTTCATATATAGTTTCATTATAGGATCTAAATGTTTTCACTTCATTTCTTTTGTGCATGTCAAAGTTCCACCTTTTTAGGATAGTGGTAATTGTTAATGAATTGGTCCAAATGAAGATACTACAACACTGCTACACAAAACTAAGCCAGTGAAGTGATAGCTAAAGTTAATTCATAACATTTGACATAAATCTGGAAAGTGACTAGAATTAGATACGTATATATTTATAAGGACCCAGATCCTAGTTGTCAGCAGTAGTTTTGTGGTTGTCCTGGCAACCCGCTTGTTTCGATTCACACAGTCAATAAATAGTAACCAAGTGTAGTTGTGTTCTACCTTCAACTGTCAAAAGTAAATTCACTATAATGTGGAGTTTCCTGTTGAAATGCTGATTGCTTCTGATACAAAACCTAGACCTCCCTATAACTACCTGAAATGAGGCTGGAGCCGGGGAGGGTTCAGCCTCTTCTCCCAGGTAACAAGTGTCAGGACAAGAGGAAACAGTCTCAAGTTGCACCAGGGGAGATTTAGGTTGGATATTGGGAAAATTCCTTCCCTGAAAGGGCTGTCCAGCCCTGGCACAGCTGCCCAGGGCAGTGGTGGAGTTCCCATCTCTGGCCAAATTTAAAAGTCAGGTGGATGTAGCACTTGGGGACGTGGTTTAACGCTGGCCTTGGCAGCGCTGGGGGAACAGTTAGACTCCATGATCTTGGAGGGCCTTTCCAGCCTAAACAACTTTATGCTTCTATTAAGTTTTCTCCAGAAGAAAAATGAAAGGTGAGAAGTATGGTTCTGCACAGAATTCACCTGAACCCATGATGCTCATCTGATGGTTACTGAAAAAATCTGTTAGAGCAACACAAGCATAAACCTAATATTTATATTCTAACGCTACCTCGTCTTTGAATAAATAAAATTATTGTGTGACAAAAATCTCCTTCCTCTCATAAACATTTAATCTCTTGGTTAAAGAAAGTAATGGTCCAATAAAAGTTTCAAAAATAATTTAACCTCCATTTAAAATTGAATACAAAATCAAATTCATAGTATGCAATTTCTTAAAATTCAAGAGCTTATAAAAAACCCCCCAAATACCTGAGATAAGCTAGGAACAGTGAAATCCATGAGACCCAAACCATTACATGAGTACATTTCCAGACCAACAAGAATTCTTGCCAGAGGATTTTGTGCTTCATCATTATTCTAAGCAGAAATAAAAAAATTCACATTAAGAGAATTTTTTTTTCAAGTTAATGCTGGTTAGGACATTAGTTGAGACGACAAGATAATAATAATAAAAAAATTAATAATAACAACAACAATAATAATAATAATAATAGTAATAGTAATAATAACAATGTTTGAAAACCTCAATTTGCTCTAGGCAATTCCTCCTCTCTACTGTGTCCTTAAAGTGGTCGATTTTTTGTATTTATATATTTTAAATTAACATCGTAAACTCTGAACTACTACAGTTTCAACACTAAAAGCCCACATCAACAGTACAATGAAGGCAAATTTTGTATACCACTGAGGCTTTCCAGTTTTATAGATACTATAAAATAAAAATATAAGAATAAAATATTTCTTTCCAGCTTACTAGGTCTATAATCTATATATATAAAGAGGCCATAGTAAATGTTGACATAAATATAGCTGATTTTTCTTAACACTTTTAATGCAGCCATTTTTTTATTTTGTATTTGTGAATTCAAAATCAATTTTGCTCAACAGTCATCATATGACAAACATCACCATGGCAGCTAACAATAGAAGGAAGAGCTAAGAAAGGTAGACTCACTGCTATACCCAAAGTGAAAAATTTGCTATGTTCCGTAAGGAACTACAGCCCAAATTTGTTTTTACATTCTAATCAAATATACAGAAGAAAATATACCTTGATAATTTCAGTCATTATTAAATTAATTTATGAATTTAATTTTTCTTTGTAAAGTTTCAACATTATCCAGGATTTCAGGGAAATCATACCTCCTCCTGAGTCCCAAGTTCATGTCTGATCTGTTGCTGATTTAATTGCATTGTTTTCACCCAGGTAGCAATAATCTGTTGTTGGGCAGCAATAGAGACTTTTTCCTTAGGTGTGGTTCCAGTCATTGCATTTAGGGCAAATTCACAAATCTAAACACCAAGAAGAGAAAAAATAAATGTGAAACACAGGAGAAATGTGGAAAGTTTCTTGTATGGAACATGCTACCCATTTGTTATTTTTAAATCATTGTGCACGCGTCTCTAAGCCTAACAACATCTCCTTTGAGTCAACCCACAAGGCAAAGAGAAGTTACGGTCCTCAGCCACAAGTTGGTAAGGAGCTCCAGTGTTCATTTGGGGGGGTTCTGTGGTGGCAGAAACTGTAAAACAAGGTAACTTTTTTTTCCAAAAATTTCTACTACTGAATTCATAGCAATTGTAATATATGGCAGCAGAATGAAAGGGACTACAAAAAATCAGGGGTTTGTACCTCCAAGGCAGCTTTGATGTCAGGAAGTCCACTAGGATCTACTGAAAAAGACTGGATGATGTTTGCTTTTTCCTGTTTCTTTGCTGCAGCTTTTCTGCTACGGTGTATTGCTGTATCTTCTTTCTTCTCAGCAGGTTTTGGCTTTGGAATCCAAGAAATAATTAGGCCTCGAGCCAAAGCATTACATAACATCACTAAAATTTCAGTACTTCTGTAGAAGAAAGAAAAAATCAGAAGTGCATACCGCATCAGATCAAAATAAAAGGCAGGAATAAAATTATTGATTTCAAGAAGTAAGCATTACTTGAAAATCTAGTTTTTTCTTAAAAAGCAAAATTATGGATATTACCAAAAAAATCTGCCCATTGGTAAAGCAGTTTAATGATTAAAACTACAAAACCCAGAATCAGTTTTCGGTTTACATCAACTTTTTCACTCTTTGTGTAACTGAGGCCTCCCTTTCATCACAGAAGAAAAAAAAAGTTACATATGTCAGACGAACTTTTAAAACAACTTTTTATTGATGGGTTGCTATATATGAAAAGAGTAACTATTTTCTAAAAAATTACCCTAAACCAAGCCCTTCCCATTTTTATGGTTGTCATGCCAATCCATCGGCAAGCTGGATTTTTTTTTTTGAGATAACATGAATCTAATTACATCTAAGAGATTATTGCTAGTACACACTAATGTAAGTATCAGAATTAATAAGGAGGTATTACCAGTCTTCATTTCTGCACAAACTGAAATTTAGATTTTATTCCCAGTACTGTTAAAAGAGACTTCTTTGCTGCTGGTCCTTACTCTACCTAGTGATGAGATCACTGTCACTGAAGTACCAAAATATCTAGGATTTCGTCCCACAGTCAGACTTTGACTAAAGTATCTACTCCACAATGTTCAATCATTCTCCCATTGCATTTACTGCAGAACAGGATTTCTCTAAACCACTGTGGAATCTATGTTCCCATTTTCATGGTCTCCTACGTGCACATTCCCTTTATTTCTTTTGTTTTCTACTTTCTCTTATTTCAGAACCAGTAGTAATCACCCTACGCTGGTTAGAAATATTTGCAATGAACTATATTTACAATATAATTCAAGTTCAGCTAACTGACAGCAAGCAAATGCATTTTGAGCTGTTGTGTGCATTCAGAGTCTAAGAGAATTTTCCCGATTTTCTAACTTAATAAAATGCTATTTTGCATACACATGTTGCTATTCCACAATGAAGAGAAAGTAATATTGATTGGTCTAAAGTTAGCATTGCTTACAGTGTATAGTAACAAAGAACAAACAGAAAGGACTAACATTTATTTTTCACAATTTACCTCCTGAGCTACTCTATATATACACCAAGGCTCTTTCACTACCACTGAAAGCCAGCAATAAATATCTCACAGCACTAAGTGACTTTCAATGTTTGCAATAACATTTTTTATGTTTTAGAAAAAAAGAGTATGTTCATATCCAAACATCTGAATTTACCCATCATGCCCAACAGTCTTGATGGCTCCAAGAAGAGTCTGCAGATACTCAATAATGTCTCTCTGTCTTCCGGAAGAAATCAGATGTCTGTTATAATTTAAGATATACACCACAGCATTGTGAACAATCCAGGCTTCATTCAGTTCTTCTCCTATTTCGGCTGCGCGTTGGAAGTTTTCCATAGCATACTGAGATAAGTTGTCTATCCATAAACTATAAAATTAGTATAAAGAAGCTGTTATTCCATAGCTTCAACACTAGGAGGAATTATATTGTAAGGTTAAATATGCAGTACTACATCTCAACCAACAAGAAGAACAAAAATTTGATTACTTTTCAGTTGCATTTATTAAGTCCTCATCCACTGACTAATATTTTACTTGGATGAGAAGATGGTTCAGAAAAGGAAGTAGTACCAACATAAAATGAGTCGTCTCTGACATTCAAAATGCTATTAGCTTAAAAAATTGTGTCTATGGTTCACGTTTCATCCACATGTTCAGGTTTTTTAAATTCACGTGTGAATCCACCCATCAGTGCCAAAAATCATTAAATAACCACGTCAAGGCTCTACTTGAATACAGATGTAAGCAAGGCATGCCATCTGAGAGTTAAGGACGTGTCTCTTTTACTTAAAACTGCATGTGTTCTTGCACTCAAAGACATTTCCAGGTACTCTGAAATGCTGTATTCATTTAAAATAGAATATCTTTTTTTTCACAGTCTATGCAATAATTTTTTTTCAATAACTTTATTTTCTTTCTTTCTTTCTTAGTTATCAAAATGTACTATTACTAAGAAAAAACAATACTAAAAATACAGTCTTGAATGATCATAGAGAATGGCCATGGTTACAAAGTCATAGAGTCAAATGCACAAACTGACACTGGGTGTTACTATGTCAACAAGGGTACAGGACACAGCAGACCAAAGGGCTTTTTTTCCTATGGGTTTTTAATCTAATTAGGTAAACTCAAAAATAGCTAGTAGCAAATTTTGGAACAGAGTTCTCATCTTCTTTGCCCCTTTGCTCTGATGAGTTCGTATTTTTTCTCGTTCCACTGAACATTTGCAAGCAGACAGTGTGAGAAACTTTACTTAATTTTCAGACTTAATGAACAGACCTAGGGACACAACTCTGCCATCCTGGTCTCTCAGGACATGACCACTGTAACAGTAAGGCTAATATTACTATGAAAGTGAACAGCAGAGTGTCTAAGCATCATCTTCAGAAATCTCTCTCCCTCTCTTCTCCTTCACAAGAAATAATCATGTCAGACCAGTAAAAAACAGTACTTGCTATATTCTACTCTCCCAAATTCATTTCAGTTGATTGGATGGAACAGACAAGATTTGCAAACTGAAATAATTCATCATGTGCATTCAGTACTACAAAATCATTATATGTATAGGAGCTATAAAGCAAGGCAAAGAGCTTTTTGATTTGGGGAAACATACTTTTAAATACAGAATTTAATGATCTAGGCGTCAATATACAACAATTTAATCATTTTTCATCTTGGAATGCTAGCTTCTAGTTTCAGAGAAATAAATGTTAAATGAAAAATAAAATCCATGCCCCAGAATGAAAGAAAACCTAAGAAAAAATATTTCAAACTATTTTTTTAGATCCTTTTCCCATTTCCCATGACTACCTACAAAAATGAAGAATCTGGTGACAATTAATTTTACTAAGGAGAAATAGCTTTTGCAATTATCATCTGTGTCTGATAATAATGATCTGTTAGGAGTTCCTAGGTCTTGATATGTGTTACGGAAAAGCACCTGTACGTTTTCCATTCTGGATCACTTTCAGGAAGATATGAAACACATCTTGGATGACACTGGTTTGTAGCTTCTGGAGGTACAGCATGATCATTCAGTTCGATTCCCTGCAATCTTAATAAATGAACAGTTGCCTGAAAAGACACAGAGAAATAAATTATCTACCCAGGTTATCATTGTAAAAACAGACTATGACTTCATATTAGTGCTGTTACCTCTTCAAAAATTAAAAAATACAAAATGCTTTTTCAAATGTTGTACAGGCATGTACAACTATAAGAAATACAATGCTTAGTACTTCATAATCTTAAAATTGTCTACAGCTAATATTACTAAATAATTACATGGGGGAAAAACCCATAATTTATATGTGTAAGTTTTTAAATCATGCTGGAACTCTAAGGATCCAGAAATGTAATGTCAGATGTCAAAAATTTACAGTAGAATCTCTTGTAAAAAAGTGCTATCATCACCTGCACTAAAACTATTGCTATAGTTACTTTCACACAGTATTTTGATAAAGTTGCTTCATGAAGCCACTTCTTCCTTTACTTCCTAGGGAGACAGAAAATAACTAAACCCAAAATTCCAGTTCTTCAAGATTTATATGTAAAACAAAACTAAACAAATATGAATGACAGTTGTGTGATTTCTTTACCTCTGCATTAATAAATCTTATTTCTGCTAGTATTCTCAGTAAATCTGCTTCAGAAGAGAAGGATTTAGCAGGTAGCAATGATTCTCCTGATAAGCTGTCACCTTGACCATCAGCCATCACAGTTGCATTAGCTTTGTTCTCCCGTGCTAAAAAGAAATAAACCCATTATTATTTCCATGCAAATCATCATCTTCATTTTTAAATTTACAAATCCCCACATATTCTTAAATTCACAAGGAATAGTTAGCAAGAAAAGACTTTGAACAATTTACAGCAACTAATTTTTTCATTAGTACCATTTATTGCACTCAAAGCCTGTTCTCAAGCAGTGCTGAGGCATTTGTTACCTGTGATTTTGCTGCATTTGTGCATAACCTTCAATATTTGCAGCAAATAACTTGCTCCAGTCATAATATGCATACTGAAATTGCAGTATGAATAGACTCCATGGCCTCTAGTTCAATTTTATTGCATTAATGGAAGTGGAGCATAGAACTGAATTATGCAGAGGCTAAAGTCTTTGTGTGTTCGAATCATGGACTGGGTTGACTTTCTGGTAACATGCACATAAGTAAAGAGAAAAAAATAGCATTCTTTTTAATAATTCGGTTTAATAATAATAATTTTAAAATTCTGTTTAATAACGAAGAGAAAGGACTAAGATTATTTAAATATGAACACAAAGTTTATAAGAACACACCAGTTTCAACTGATGATGCTTTTGGCACATGGTTGCCTTCAGTTTCTGGTAAGTGTACTTATTTTTCCCTTTAGTTTGGAAAGAAGACAAAAGATTAAACACGGCTAGTCAGAAGATGCAAAACTTCTGAAAGAAAACCGGCAAATTAACGTCCTATTTTAAGTGGACCTTGGAAACAATATGGAATAGGTTCAATTAACAGTGGCTAGAGAAAAGAAAAACCATTTCATCTATTCTTAAATGTGAGATTTATGAACTCCCTGACAAAACCAACTTTAAAAGCCAGCAAGCAGAGAGTGATTTGCAAGTGCTTTTCCCCCAGGTTAAAAACTCTTAACGTGTGGCAGGTTTCCAGCAGACCCTCAAGGAACAAGGTACAATGCTGGATACCTCAGAGGAACCACTCATAGGGGATTAAAGGGTAAAAAATGTTAACACGTGAGCCTCATGCAAAGTGACTAACAACCCATTTTTCTACAGCTCCCTCAGGAATGAATGATATGGACCTAGATGACCATTCGGGAATTTTCCTGTGTTCTTAAGACAGGTAGATGTATTTCATAGAAGTGCATCTCTGCAGCACTGGTGAAACACTTCTGACAGCTTCTACAAAAAAACATTATGACTGATTTCTAGATTTGGATGTAGAAAGAATATTCCATGTATGCCAACATACAGTGACAGAAAAGACACTCGGGGAACTTTGGGAATGGGAGGAAAGAAAACAATATTGTCTGACTCCTTTTAGTAACTTTAATAAATGATGAAAAAGTTCCTTACAACATTCAAAATAATTCATCACTTACTTTTTTTATGCTCTGTTGCCTCCCTAAACAAAATATCATCATACAAGAGGCAAAATCTACACGCCGCACGGCAGACATCCCACACTTCCTGTTTACATGCAACTTTTGCCAAATCTGCCCAAAGTATAATTCTACCAAAGAAAAAGCATAAATAAAATTAGTTAATAAGCAGCATTAGGTTCCACAGTTCAGGATCGACAAAAACAGTCATGTCAACAATGATGGCCATCAGGAAAAAAAACTACATCTAATCAAAATTAATAAATGGAAGACTTCTTGTCGGTGGCAAAGGTAACACTATTACTTTATTAATTAAAAAGAATCTCCTCAGCATATCAAGTGACGAAATTCTTGTCTTGAATGGTAATTATACTGAAGTTTCAAAATGTGTGGACAACCATCATTTTCTATCTCATAAAGTAAACTAAATATTTCAAAATTAATGTTGAGAATTTAAAAATTAATCTTGAAAACAAGTTTGGATTTAAAATCTTTAGAAAACAACTGCCTTTAAATTTCATCACAGGAATTTTTAATGCAGCAAAAAAGTAAACACATCCTTTTGAATTAAAAATGACAGAATGATGCATAAATAGTCAAAATGAAACTTGTCATTTTTCTACCAATCAATCTTTCTGACTCTCAGAATGGACTACTTAGGTTTTTTACCAAAAATGTTGTAGCACACGATGTGGTACAAGGACCTAAAAAGACACTTGCAAGTCTCAATTCTACATCAAGTACAAGCCTTAATCTGCTCATCCCTCTGTCTGTTGGGCTCATATCAATAGAACAGGTGAGTTTAAGTGTGCATGTGAGAAAGCAGATTAGAAACAGGGAAAGAATAAAATCCTGCATAGCATGGAAATGTAACAGAGCTTTTTGGACAAGAAATTCTACGCATGCTTCAATACGTTGCCAGAAGCTGAGGTATTCAGCCTCTTACAAGGTACCATCCAGTAACTTAACCTCTGAGACAGAGCCTTTCCTCTTGGAGACTTCTACAGAAGATGAAAGAGATACTTCTGGTCTATAGCAATTACCTCTCTCTGCCATTTTTGTTTCTTGAGTGTTTCAAATGTTCATCAACTTTCTCCACACTTTTAGTGTGATGTTGGGCTTTTGCACAGAGGTAGCTTATTTGACTGTTACCTGAGGAAACTTGGCAAAGAAATAAAAATTAAAAGTAGTTTTTAGATATTAGAAATTTTAAAATCCACATGAACAGCAAACAATTTGATTCATAATTCCTTGCCAAAACACTCAAAATCCAGCCCTTTTCTCATTTCTTCAAGCTTTCCCCAAACCAACCAACCAACATGAAAAAAGATGTACCCCACCAGCATCTATTTTGGTTTTTTCGTGTATCTTGAGATACAGGAAAGTTGTCCCATCCAAAACTGATCTATGCTTGTTTTGTACCCAAATAGCTCAAGTACACCTCTTTTCTGACAGAACACATACTGCTCTAGTTAGGTTAATTCAAGAGCAAGTGAACGATGTAATATGTAAAGTACACATTCATGCTGAATTTTAAGAATGTTTATCTATTCAAACACATTTTTAATCAACTTGTTTTGTTTTGTTTTGAGAATACTGACTTTCATTTTACTTAGCCAACAAGGTATTAGGCAGAAATATTAATAAATAAATAGCCAGCACAGAAAAGTGATGCAAGGGAGAAAGAAGCTGGCTCCCTGAGGAAAAAATTACTCCAGCAGTACAAACACATCAAAAAGAGATGATTTTTTTTTTTTTAGTAGGGTAATGACAGAGAAGATATGCTTTGCATTTGAATACAAGTAATTTGACATGATTGGGAAATCCACTGAGTTTATACATTCACCTGAATCTAAGCAAGGGTTCCTAACATAATGCAGACAGAACAGGTTTTAACTTGATCCTCAAAAAACCTGCCAAAAAATATCAGCAAATACATACAAAGTACTTCTGACTTTAAAACATACATATAAGCAGGTTCACTTACAACAAAAAGAGGAAGGCACAACATCTTACCATTCTTGCTAAATGTGTTGTGCAACACCCCTGTCCAGCATATGACACCTCTGTGTAACTATACACATACAGCAACTGACAGAAATTGTCCAGTATAGTGCACAATGACAGTTACGTCATGTAGGGTTGAAAAGAATTGTGGATCAAAGGAGGACATTTTTCTTTGTATCTATGGGTACAGCTCTCACTAAATAAGGCAAGCATGTACATCAAAATAGAATGAAAGTTTTTTATGCAACTGAAAAGAAAAAATAACCATATAAATCTGATGTTCTGTCCTATGTACATTTTATATAATAAATTTGCGTATCTGTTTTCTTGCTCCTTCAATACACATGTGTAAGCTTGCGGCAGCTTAAGTCATAGAAAAAGCAAAAAACTTGCTGCTTGGATGGTAGACGCAGAAACAACTGAAAATTTTCAGAACAAAATTTTATAAAATATTGTGTCAAAAGAAGTCTCGTAATAGTTTCAATGTTGTAATAATCTTGCTCATTTTAATGACTCAGCCTGGAAGGCTAGTGTGTGCTAAGATTTATTCTGAGGAACTTCAAAAGTAATTGTACAGTTTTCAAGTCAAAATTTAAAAGCAAGGAGATGTCCATGATTTTAATTCCCTTAATTTCACCATTACAATGTATTTTGTCACTTTAAATAATGTATGAAAATGTTTTCCAGCAACATAGTTTTCACATTCTTAAAAGGACTGCACAGAGTGGAATAGTTGATCTGTAAATAAGAGTCTGGCTTGTAAGTGATTAGTTGATCAAGTTTGAAACGAGGATATGCAAGGTAAACTTTGTGGCCTGGCTGAACAGATGGCATGAGAACTGCATGGTCTTCCACGGCACAAACAGGTTGCTTTGGGAGCAACAGGACTCTTTCTGTAGCATTCCCTTCCTCTAGCATAATCTCTACTGCGGGAGCACACTGAGTCTACTCAAAACTGATAAAATTAGTCACACACACACTTGTTTTATTGCCAAGATAAATCAAAACAATTTAAACAATCCGGAAAGTCTGTTCCCTGACCACTTTTCCTCAACCAGAGGCTGTATAATCAAAAACTGAAGCTGTTTGGGTCATAAGAAATGTGCCATTTATGTTCCATGTTTTAGAAAGCAAATAATGAATTCACACTTAAATCTCTGTGCAAAACTAGAGCTCTCAAAAGCAAGATTTTAGAAGAGAAAGATAATTACAACATAGAAAGAATATCTGATGTAATTAACACAGGGTATTATTGGGTGAAATTTCTGAAAACCCCACTTAAAAATGACCTTGGTTAATAACATTCAGGAGTTGTACATAGTGCACCACTTACAGTGCACAACAGTAAGATTCAAATGAATTTGGAGGGGAAATCAACCTTTCCAGTATCACCATACAACTTTTAGATCCCTAACGGAAATAGTAGGAAGTCTGCTACAGAATTCCGCAGAACTATCACTTCATCTGTATTGCAATATTTCCTGTATGCTGCCACTAGATGCTGTGTCCAGCCTTCAAGAGTGTGCAAAGCTAAGTGTAGTAACTTTTAGTCACACACACATACTTTACCTTTAGCTTCTTTTTCACTGTCAAGGACTATTTGAAATGTGTCAGGAGCTAATGCAAGACCTGCATTTACCAGAAGGGATCTCTTTTTCCTCTCATTATCCTTTTGTTTTCCCCTTTTAGCCTACATAAACAGAAGAACTCATTGTTGTAAGTTTCATTTTATATTCCAACTAGATCTTATTTACTAAACATAACAGAATACATATCATATAACTTGCTACTACCAAAAAAATACCTATAGGAATTGTGAATCTTTAGGTATCTTACACATCATTCTACAGTATTATTGTCATTAAAAGTGACTGTGGAACTTCTGTTGATATTCACATGATTACGCCAAGGATAATTTAATATTAAGTACTGTTCATACTTCTCATGAATCTTTACAGTACATTCCTGAGTATATAACCTGACATTATGTTATACCTTCTTAAACAAAGAACAGTATTTATTTATTTATAACCAACAGTAACATATCCAGTGTGCAGTAACTAGGAATTGCTACAAAATATTGAAAATATCCTGGTCTGCAAAGAACTAGCCAAAGTCAGAGGAGGTCTGGGTTTTTTAAAAGCATCATTTGAACAGAATAAGCTTGCATGGAAAAGCATTTAAACCAGAAAAACAATCAGTTGCCAGTATGATTTTTGTTCAGATGCTAAGGCAGCACAACAGAATTAGATGCAGTAACTCTTGACAGCGACTACACTGTGACTGTAGAGTATATTATTTAGTGGCAATTTTAAGTGTCACATAATATTGATTTATCTCATAGCCAGCTGGGACGTTTAGCAATTTGGACACTGCCTCTCATTAAATAAAACACCGTTTCATGCAATGAAATCCTAATTATTGACAACTGCTAATAAGCTTTTTTTTTGCTGGTATTTCTGCTAATTAGCAACTCCCTGCCTTCCCCCAAGAAATAAGCTTTGAAATAACTGGGAAAAAATCCCCTATTACAATCTTCAGACTGAAGATCTTCAATTTTCAGACGTGAAGCAGCACAACCACTTCAAGGCAATAAAGCAAAGACAGTTTGCTCAAAACAAGCTGATGCTGGCTCCACTAATAGGCAGTTCTACTAAACAGCTGTCTTTCCTCTGCTGGAATTTAATAAGCAAGCCTATTCCAGCCACAGAGCTTATTTTTCATGCTTACCTGTTCAATCAACATTACTGCCTGATCCTCTAGATGCTCAGGTGATTCATACAGCATAGCACTAAAACGAAGGCGGTTAAAACTCAGTCTTAGATGTTCTTGATACTGCCCGCTGTTGTTCAGGTGCATAGCTTTTTGCAAATGTTCCAGAGCAGCCTCTAGTCTATCCCCATCTTCTTCAATACGAGCTATTTCCATATGAACTTGGCAGCGCAACAAAATCAACATGCTAAGGATTACAAATTTAGGTGTAAACTGTTAAAATAAGGCACGCCAAAATTCTTAGACCTAAAACCCATCTAAAAATGAAACTCAATAATTGAAAGTGACTCTAGTATTAAAATTTATATTCCGTTTTTAACTGACTTGTTCCTTTAATTTTCACTATCATACCTTTTGAATTGAAATTAATAAGAAAATTTCACTGCATATTACTTTCATTAACCCTGCAGGAGAAAGCAACACATCTTGTGGACTAACTGGTCTTTATATATTTGTGGAACTCTTTTCCAGTACAGCTCAGTTGGACAAATCAAGTGAAGAGGTTTTCGAAAGTAGTTAACTGCCAGAGAAAGGATAATGTACTGAATAATGACTTTTGACAAAAGCTCATTCTCTGTTCCTAGCATTTAAGTAGAAGCTAATACTCCTGAAAGTCTAGCCCTAGTTCCATTAGCTCAGCTCTTTTAAAGATTTGGCTCACCTCAGGCATACACACTCACTCTAAGTACTGGCTCTACCCGGGTGTGGTTGACATCACTCTATGGAGCCAGCATGTTTTCACCAAAAACTGCGTATTCTCCAGTGTCAGGTATACTTGGCTCCCTATCCACCACCCGCCCCAGGAAGCTGTTCATGACAGCTCAGAGCTGGATGTGCTACTTCAGATTATTTTCAGGAAGAAAAACAAAAAAATCAGATAAATTAAAGCAATGTTATGAAAAAGAGAAGAAAGGTTTTCAAGCCTATCAAATATCATGCCACAGAGCTAATGTATGTCCACATCAGAGCCAGCCTGACTGAGGAAGTATCACCCTTTTCCCATGGACCAAAGTAGCCACAATAAATGCTGCAATCAAAACAAAAATTCAGACAGGCAAATTCATAAAGACAAGTGACTTCATTCGGTCTCTAGTGACAGTACCACAGCAGAGTTGAGGCTGAGTCTGCTGGATTGTTGAGAATATACATGTGACAAACCCCAAAACCTTAATCCCCCCAAAATTTCCCCTGCAAGCTTTTAGATAAAAATTGTCATTACTAACATTTAGTACAAATTTCAGTGTTGCCTACGCTGATCCTGCACTCTCTACATAGCAAGCATAAGAAATGCTTGAATAACAGTACAGTAATACAATATAGTGCTTTCATGCATGTGTATATCCACTCCCTATGCAACTAGAAAAAAAACATTTTAAAACCACTGAAACTAGATTCCTCACCTTCCTCTGCAATACTTGCATCAGAAACCACCTAGTGTCCTGCTCAAATGGCAGATTGCATCAATTGCAACTCATTCTACTGCAGAAGTTCTGATCTCTGTTCTTGACAGTCAGGTGATGCACAGGTCCAAACTCAAGTAAGTACCAAATAGTAATGTTTACTATTTACTAATTAGTAAATTTACTATGTAAATTACTAATTTTACATAGTAAATTTACTATTTACTATGACTCAAATTAACAGAAAAGTTGAAAATATTTAGGTGCTTAAGGTTAAGTACAGCATAACAGCAAATACAAGAATATACCACAAAAAATAATAGATTTTCTGAATACAGTACGTTTTTCAGTTAAAAAGAAGTATCACCAAAGATACAAAAATAGTATCTTGCAATAAGTGTCTTATTTGACGTATAATACAGAAGCCATGATGTTTTTTCAAAAGTAATTTTTTGAATTTTATTTTCTTAATCAGCAAAAGTGATGTTAACACAAGAATCTAAACCACAGTCTAACACACATACTGCAGCTTTGGAATTTTCTCACGTAATTTTGACTAACTAGAGTATTTTTAAGTTCCTAAAGTATTTCAATATTTGTTACAGGTCATTAAACAGTGTGAGATTTTGCCTGAAAGGAACCTATATTTAAATGATGAATAGGGTATTGTATGCAACATACAGACATGCATTTATTACAAGCTAGTGGAAAATTTTCAAAGACACTTAATGTCACAGAACTTGAGCTTGTAAATGACTTTGACGCTTTGAGACCTTCCCAAAAAGTACATAGCATTCAAAATTACCTGTCAATCTCTTCAAGGACATCAGCAACTGAGATCAATGGCTTTCGCACATGTTGATGCAAATTGTGTTGTAGTAGTGGTAAGCACAGATTCCACTGGGTTGCACAAACAACCTGAATCACACCAGGATCTCCCAATTGAATTGCACGTTTTAACAATAATTCAAGATTTTTTATCAATTTCAGCTGAGCCTACATACATGAAGAATTAATTAGCATTACTGCATTTAATAAATGGAATTTCTTACATGTTCCTCCAATTTTAATCTTAGGACTGGTTTCAGTATAATGCAGTCCCTCAGCCAACAGACTTTGGAAGCTTTTTGCTTAATAATTCCTTTCCGAATTTTTTTTTTTTGTAAACAGGCATCAATAACTAAGGAGTATTTCTTTCAGGTACTCCAGGCTGCCACTACATATTTCTGGCAGAAGTCTGTCAGCTATTCCCCATTCTTATGATAAACAAAAATTAATAATTGTGAGTACTTGTGAATTCCGAAGGTGTAGCCGGTTTTTTTCACATTCAGCTACAGATGCAGTAGAGAAGAGGAAAAAAAGAAATACTATGAATGGAATTTGCCCTACTGTCAATTAAACTTGGTTCTTATTGAATCTAAAAGCAAATGTTGCCTACAGTAAGAGACATTCCATTTATTATGCTATTTTTAGAGGTTATGCAAGTAAAAAGAAAAACCAAACCAAAAACCAGAAAAAATCAAGCAACAAACCTCTCCAACTGCATATACTGTAGACCTGAAGTTTAGAAATACCTAAACATCCTGTTTTATATTTTAACATTAGTAGTGTGTCATACTATGAGGAATTCATTAACAAGGGGTTTTATTTCCAAAAGGTGAGTGGAATTTCTGAACTCCAAAATGAGAACAGCCCTAGATAGGAGTAAGTTTTTGCACTACCAATTTCCATCAAACATATTCTTACTACCCACCATAGGAACTTTAGGTGACTCTAATAGCTGGTCTAAACTGCTCATTGTAGGCATCTCTCTAATCTCATTGATAATATTGACATCTAGGCTTCTAACCTTGATGGTATGAATTATAACTGAGCCAAGTGACCACAGAAATCCAAGCAAATCCTCCCTAGTGTGACAATTTATCAGCAACAATCTGCATTTCTCTGACATAAGAATTTGTATGAGACTAGCCATAATATGCAATCACAGCTGAGATGGACTCAATGATCCCTAGTGGTCCTTTCCAACTCAAGATATTCCATGAAAACACCTCCCATAAAGGCAAACTACAAAAACATGAGAGTGTTGCCTTTTCATGCCTCAATGCTACAATCTTTGCTCTTGGAAAGTAACATATTATGAACCTTTATGGTGAGGCAGAAGACTTAAGGGACGAACACACAGCCGTGGTTTATTTTTCTCGGTTTCCTACTTGGAAGTCCAGTTTAAAGAATACAAAGGCTTAAAGAATTCTTGATCAGTATAATGTAATTAAGACACATAGTCAAATGCAATTTTCCACATTTAACAAATTAAAACTCTTACTTTTCTCTCAAAGTTGAAGAACATACCTCAACAACTCCTTTGGTATAATTCACAATTTCAGTGCTATTTTTCTTCATTTCATATTCACATTCCAGACATTCTATCTCAATAAGTTTCCCTTGCTCCTATGAAGTATTAATACACAAAATGCTAATTTCAATAATTAAAAAGAAATACAATAAAGATTAAACCCATGCAATTACAGTAACACAGCACTGCACTTTCCTACTAGAGAATCCCACTATATTAGCTAATTGACTGAAACGATACAAAGGGAACAGAATTTGTTGTTTCAACTGCAGTCACTTTTTACTAACTGAAGGTTGAAAAATAACTTTTAAGTTGTTCGTTGCCAGACTTTGCAGCAAGAAAACCAGTGTACACCTGATTCCTCCTATACTGCAATTTAATTTCAATTCTAACAGAATCATAGAACCACAGAACGGTTTGGGTTGGAAGACGCCTCAAACCCCATCCAGTTCCGACACCCTGCCATGGGTAGGGACGCCTTCCACTATCCCAATATGCCCCAAACACCGTCCAGCCTGGCCTTGAACATTTCCAGGGATGGAGCAGCCACAGCTTTTTTGGGCAACCTCTGCCAGGGCCTCACCATGCTCACAAGGAAGAGTATTTTCACAATATCTGATTTAAATCTGCCCTCTTCCATTTACTCATTAATATTATTAAAAAGGTATATGCTTGGAATAAACAAGTGCTAGTCAAGACAGAAAGGATTCAGCTTGATGGGCAGTGAAACTTTTAAGAGAAAAATGAGGTTAGACTTTTAACAGCTTAGGAACGGGCTGACTAATAAATAATATAAATTATCTGTATGGTTCATAGAGACATCTGAGATAGGCTGTATTTGGGTTAAATTGGTGTAGTAAGGAAATTCGGACAACCTCTACATTCCTAATTCATTATGAGCTATTCATTATCAAATTACTCAGCATGACCTTCGGTAATCTAACATCCCCATGACTGGAAAAGAGAAGAGATCACGAAAAACTTAATGACAAATACACACAGAGATGGAATTCATGTTATGGTTGAGAAATTTATCAGTACTTGGCAAAAGCCAAGGAAGTGAAACTTTGACAGATTTCTCTCACTCTACTGTGAAGAAATCACTGTCAAATGGTGCTGGGCAATCTGAAGATGGTCGCTTAATAACACATTAACTCCAACACAGAAGGTTGAAATTGAAGCAAAGTTTCTCTGTTGCTGCCACACAACAAGTATTTGCTACTACTGTCTATACAAATATTCTGATTAAATCCTTGTGAATCTTTGATCTAGGGGATTTAAACACATCTCCCAGTGGAATTCTATGGCTTTGTATATGATGTTAGACTTTCAGAAAATGTTCAGAATAATGGGCCTGAATCAGACACCCAGAAAAAAAAATTCTGTGAGGATAAGTTAAATTTTATAAGTAACTCGAAGCAGGATCATTATAACAGAAATTTGAATTTAGCTTCTAATCAATCTCTTGCACAGGTAACATTTTAAAAACATAAGCAAAAATTTACAGTTAATATTTATTTTCCAAAACAAACTGCACTGCTAATCACCCTAGTCTACCCACACCCTACCTTCTGACCTTGCATCTGCTTCTCTAGTTTAGGAATAGATCAAGTATCCAAATAATTATTTACATTGATGAATATATAAACAATACACAGATGGACAGAATACCACAGCATCATTAGTACTATTTTTTAAATATAAACACAAAAGGGGTGTGGGAGTGTGGGGGTGTGTGTAAAAAAAACCCCAAACCCATGTAATTAAAACTTACAGTAATCCAAGCTCTCTTCAAATCAAGTATACAATGAGCTGCGAGCTCAGTGCAGTTTACTTTCAGAGAAAAATGAGCTAATTCCAGAATCAAGGGAATCCTTTAAAAATACAAAAACATCATTCAGAGAATCTGATATTGCTCTTTCCTGGAATTAAAGAAATCACTATTTGAAAGTAACAGTGCAATGTATCTGAAAACCTTGAAGTCGTGTGAGTATTAGAGGAATTATTATTATTATTATGGTAAATATTATTATCATTATAATTATTATTGTAATTATATTAGTAATGCTCACAGTTAACAAGGAAAAAGGAAAGAGTTCAAAGTTGGCTACATGAAAAATACAAAAGTTAATCTGTTTATGGAAAATAATTAGCATGCTCCTAAGCAGTCTGCACAAAGAGCTCCTGAAGAAGCCAAACAATACAGAACAAAATGCATGAAACACAGGCATGGTGAAATAAGAAACTTCAGATTGTAGAAAGATTGCAGAAAATTTTGGAAATACAATTCAATGAACTGGCACACAAAGCAGTTAAATCCATCAGTCTGCTACCTAGACGCACAGATGGAGACTCTGTTTTAACTGTTTGGGTGTCTGTAAATAAGCAAATGAGCATAGTGTACTGTCTGGAACAGGAGAAGTAATAAGATACCTGAATATTGTCAAAGAGGGTTTACCTTAACGAGTTAAGAAAAAAAACTATTACTTCCATATATAACAGCTGTGATATAACTGCTAGAATAGTGGTCAGTTTAGTCTTTCAAACTTATGCTGAAGAGCTGGAAAGGGCCCCAGGAAAAGTTGAAAATTAACTACAGTCTGAAAAGCACATCAATTTTAGAACCTTTAAAAAATCTTGTTTAATCAATAAGAAATTATTATGGAAAGATTTAATCATGTTATACAAACAGCTGTACGGAAGAAGATAATTAATCTCGGGTTCTGTAACAAAGCCTAATAGGATTTCGTCCTTTTTTAAGATGACCTATGTGTTAACACAACACAGACAACTAAGTATGAGTTCAATCTCTAAAAAGTCATCAGGAATTTTGACAGATTTCAATGGAAGCAGGATCACCTTCATCATCAACTTCCATGGGGCTATGACAAATACAACTCACTTCACATTGAGAACAGATGCTGGAGGTACATCATATTGTCTCAAAAGCACAAATAAAGAGTTCAGATTTGTGGTGGCATCACTTGGAAATACATTTGTGTCCCACTGCCTGCAACATATGAGGAATTGGGTCATAATTTTTCGTGAGAAATATTATTGCATTAAAAATTTGAAATAACTCTCCTAACTTCAGAATGGATGGCTCTTATTCCAGGGTATCAGCGGAAAACCTTGATTTCAAAATATCAAGGAAAAAACCAATAAAACCTAACTTCAGTATGTGAATTAATTTTTCAGACAGTAAATTTTATTCCAGAACAAAAAAAAAAAAATTATGTGCGAGACTCCTTTCCCATAATATCAGTATAAATGAATCCACTAAGAAAAGAATCAGTATTTTTAAAATGTGGAAATCTTGAGACACTGAAAAAAAATTACATAAGATTTTGCTATGAAGTCTAATTTTCAAATGTTTTTACGCCTTTAAAATTTGAAGAGTTTAAAAAGCATTATACTCCGTGATTTGTACATTATATTTTAGGTGATTTCCCCACTTCATCTTTACTTTCTTGTACACAGCTTGGGGATGGAACTGGAGTCCATTTGATATTAAAACGTCTTTCAGACTCTTAAATTCTTTCTCCTGATAATATCTATACAACACACTAATCCCTACAGTCCCAAAGAGCTAGCTCACTTTTTAGATGAGGCTGTTCTCTAGACAGACGTGACAGTTACTACCCAGACTGTCATTATAATTTTCCTTTTGAGGAATTAATGTCTGCAGTAGATTTTTCTACAAACATACGGGATTCCAGAACCTGATCCTACCTCTATAATTGGCAGCATCAAAGTGTAAGTGGAAGGACACATTTTCATACTTACGACTTTAACACCTGCATTTTATAAATAACTGAAAGATGGATGGAATTTTGTATTTCCTTCTCCACCTGGGAAATATCCATTAGCTTGTGATACACCTATAAAATAACAATTTAATTATTATTTGATTAAATAAGCAAAGGACGAACATTCAATAGGGCTAAAATACAGCAGGTAGGTCGGCTGTTTTCATGGACTTTAACGGCAAGGTGGCTACTATGATAATCTATGTTGTTCTGCATAGGTAATACAAAGATCACCTAGTAGAGCTATACTGACCTTCCGATAGGCAGGGTCAGAGCTATTAGCAGAAATAGAGATGTGGAAGTACCATCTGAGTTAGAATTTTAGTTAATGCGTTTTTCATGTCTTTTGATAGAACTCATTCTGAAACTCTCATCCAGCTGTGAGAAACAAGCCCAATTAAATTTTATCTGTACCTATAGATTATAGGCAGGAAAGGAAATATTACGAAGACATTACAATAAACTGCAGTTACTTCAATTTAACTGTAGAGTTACGCATTAATAGTGCGCAAATCATTTCTTCTGACTCTCACGCTGACTGCCCACAACTATCAATACTGGTTACTTAAGCTGGACTGGAGCACTAACTTTTGCAGGACTTCAGCATGCTACTACCAAAGCACTCAACAGTTTGGATCATACTTCTGTAGCCCAATTTTAGAACTACTTAGAAGCACAATTTTAGAACTACTTTAGAAGCATAGTTTTAGAACTACTTAATTCTTCTCTTTAAGGACATTGTCAAATAGCTTTGCTCAACAATTCTTAAAAAAAATACAAAAGCAATTTCAGGCTTGCCCCGGTGCGATTACTTAATTATTATCACACCTCTGGAATGTTGTATACTGGTTCTCTTAATTCAAATGTTAGAGAAATTTGTAGTATAAATATCCACTTTTGAAATGCACTGACTGGGGGGTGGACAGGAAAAGACAACAGACACTGTAGTAGAATGAAAGAAAATATGCCTGCCCGTGGCTTCTGAATTTTATTTGCCTCTCTCTGCTTTTGCCACATTTTTCTTCACCTTCTTATTTCCAAAATTAAGGGCATGCAAGAAATATGAACTATTGTCCTATCCTCCAATTCCCAGAATTATTTATAGGGTTCAGACTGGATCACTTAAATACTTATCAGCATGAGAGAATTCAACAGATACTAAATATGCCCTCAGTGGCATAGGTCAGATGAAATTGCTCTCACTACACCTTCTCTTTCAGTAGTAACTAATTCCAAACAGAATTTTTAGGGTTAGCCACAGTTATCCCCATTATATTATGATGTGTTAGAAGAACACGGAGCAGTAGGGAGCTCTTTAGCTTATAGTATCAAAACCACACAATATGTGAAAATCTCTGCATATCTACTGAATTGTTTGGTAGCTCACAAAAATGAAGAAAACAGCTTATATAACAATTATAACTATGACCTTATGGACTGTGGGCAAAGCTCCTGTCTTAATGGGAGTTTAAAATATTTTTCAGCATTACCATTAAAGAAAATATTTGAGAGTATTTATCTGGAACATTTTCCTTAATAAAGACTGCTGCAGTAGATGAAAAATCTTTCGCTTCTTCCAGTTTTGAAGCATCAAGGAAGCACTCAAGTAAATTTCTGCAGATCAAATAAATGTTTGTATTAAATATTTATTAGCACTTCCCAAAATAATTCTTATTTAATTTTTTTAACACTCTTTGTATTCAAGGTACCACTTCTAAATGCAGTACAAGCAATTAGTGCTATAAAGCATTGACTCAACACAAAAGAAATCCTCTAATTTCTACATCTTTGCCTTTTCCATATATATGCAGCTGTTAACACATATTTAGTGCAGATCACAATAAGAATCTAGGAAAACTTGGAGGTTTTTTGTGAAAACTTTTCTCAACAGGATACCTGGAATTAAAAAGATTAATTATTTAAAAGTGTATGAGAAAAACATTACTGTGAGATGTATTCTAAGATTCTCCCTTAACTACTGGAAAGGTTAGTATTTCAAAGCCATTTAGCAAAAGAAAACTATTCGTATTGGAAACTGCCATATATCTACTGGATTTTCTATACGTTATCTGATTTAACTCAATAAGAGCATGTGACTCTATGACATAAATTAACAACAACAGTAATAATCATAATAAAAAATATTTTGAAAATAAATAAAACTTTAAGAAAAAAATGCAACCATTAGTTTTATAACACATACTGTGTGCATTTGTTTGTTCTCATCTACACCTCAGCAAGAGCATGTTTGGTACCATCGCTTGCATGATATTCTAGATAGTCTTTAGCATACCCCTTGGAATGTTTTGTTACTTCCCTCCACTTTCAGCTTATAAAGAAAATGCTACATTGCAAAAAACCACAGTCATAAACCAAAGAAATAGGGAAGTTCACAAAGAGGGAAAAGCTACAGTAGAAGTGCAAGAAGAACTGGAATAAGTCTGTAGAATAGTGGATCAAAATAGCTCTGAGAAAATGTTGTGGGACCCTGAAAAATTACATGGACACTCCTCCTTTTGCACATAAAATTATTTCCCTCAGTACAGTTTATGCTCCAGCTTTGCTCAAGAAATGTGAGAATAGTAATAAATTTATATTTATACACCATTTATTTCCAGTTACTGTCAATGACTCAAACACTACATCCAAAATGACTGAGAAACTTCAGATCTGATCTAGGTCACAGCTGTCTCTGCCACTAAAACTTCAGGCTTAAAGTAAATATTGAAATGGAGTGCCTTTTATGTTCAGTACATTTATGCCTCTTTAAAAAGTTATGAATTAAACTTTTCACAATTAATACATCTACAACAGTACCAGTGAAATATACGTTATTAAAGACTACCTCAGATAACAGTCCCAAAAGGACTACAGAATATCCATATGAAAAAATACGATTAAACTTACATCATGAGTTCTGCTCGCCATTCATTGTCTTGCTCTTCAATTTGGTTTAATGCTGTAACAATCTGCGAAAGGCTGGGAATAAGGCAATGGCGGAATCCAGGCTTAAGAAATGGCCTCACAAGTTGCCAATAAAGAACTGAGGCATTATATATCAAAAAAAAATACCTGAAAAATAAGAATCAAAAATTTTGTATTTCATGAACTTGAATAAACATAAAATTACAGCTTGACTACTGAAAGACACATCTAAGAGGTTAAAAAGTGCAACTTTTACTTTTTGCTGGAAGCAATCCTGACTAAGAACTGAGAAGACAAGTACAGCACAAGAAGAATATGGTAACTCTTACAACTATACTCTACCCAATAATTAACCACTTAAAAATGAGCTAACATGGTGCTCTGATTCTATAGACCATAACTATAAAAGGGTAAGAAATGCTGAGGTGTATGCCAGCTTTAAACAGGGTTATTCACCCTGTCAATGTAAGATTTCAGTATTCTTACGTTGTTACAGCATGCACAGCAGTAGCAGAAGTTACAAAACGGAAGGAAAAATTTAAAGAAAAAATCCAAACGACACAACTCCATACTACCTAATGAAAATCAAGACAAACAATTGAGAAGCTAGATCAGTCGCATTTCCTGGGATTTACAGTTAATCCTATCAGTAGGGCCTACCTTCTGTCACGGGTTGCAAAATCTATTGCCTTCATAAAAAACAGCACAAACTTTTCAAACTCTTCCTAGAATAGAACAAAGAAAAGCTAGTGCAATTTGAATATAGCTTTTAAAAATCGGTACATTCTTTTCCTATTTCAATATGTTCACACTTCACGTATTTTATTTTCAGACCAATCTCAGCTAAAATATACTGTCATAGTAAGTTGTTGCTATAGAAACAGAATAACTAAAAACTGGTTGATGGCCTATTAATATGTTTTCCTAATTTTGAATTTTAAGACTGTATTTTCAGCTTATTTCATTTCTGCCAAATATTAATTATCGGGACTGAAATTTTCCAAAACTACAAAGCTGCATATTTTAAGCTTTCAGCAAAGAAAGTTCAGAAATATCCAAGAGCAAATCCAGTGGGAAAAAAGCTATGTTCATTTGTCCCATTAAAAATCTTGAGGAATTCTTTTCTTAAAAAAAGCTCCAACAGGAATTTGTCAACTGAACGATGTGTCAGACATGCCCTTTTTATCATTAAAGGAGCAGGGAACCAGCTTTTCAGAGGAGGAACTAGGCATCCCGGTGGACACCAAGTTGCAGAATACCAGCCAGCAGCATGGCCTTGCTGCAAAGGTTGCAGAGAGTGCCCAGGGATGCCTTAGGAAGAGTGTAGCCAGCGGGTTGAGGCATGTGATCTTTCCCTTCTACTCAGCATTGTTGAGGCCACACCAGGAGCACTGTTCCTAGTTCTGGGCTTCTCAGTACGAGAGAGACATGGATGCTGTGGAGAGTCCAACAGAGGGCTGCAAAGGTCAAGAAAGAACTGAAGTATCTCTCTTATGGGGAATGACAGAGAGCTGAGGCTGTTGAGCCTGAAGAAGGCAGCTCAGGGAAGATCTCATAGTATTTACAAATTCCTGAAGGGAGGGTGTAAAGAAGATGGGTGAAATAGTGACAAGGGATTTTTGAAAGTGTGGGAGAAGGATGCAGTGCAGATAGCGAAGCCAAGGTGGAGCTGGATGAGCAGGGATGGGATGACACCAGAGGGGGTCTCTACAGTATGCTAGAAAAGAGAAACTAAAATCTCCAAGAGAACTGGGACTGACTTATTGAGCTCTGGGATGGCATAAGAAGTGTACTGAGCAATAAATGGGAACTGCCTAGACACAGAGAAAACCAGAGATGAAATATGTACTAAAGCAGAGAAGTTGTACTTGTCCCTTAAGAACACAAGCATCTTAAAATTAAGAACACAAGCTTCTTAATCAATTAAGAAGGATTCCTGAGGATGGAAACCAAATTAAGGACAAATTTATCTTTTCTAAGTGAATGATGATTACATAGTCACACTGCATGAGATGTTGCGCCACTTCTATTTTCATAAATTATCCAGGAATACAGCGGCGACAAAACATTACAACTGATGCGAAGTTTATCTTAAAAGACCATTACAACACATGACACAAGGAACCAAGCCAGGACTGTACAATCTGGGACCACTCTTAACTTCTAAAAAGTTAGCAAGAGTCAAGAAGAAACAGCAAATTTTGATTGAGATTCACAAAACATCACAGAATAGTTTGTTAATTTAGAAACATAACTGGACATTGGACATTTCAAACATGCATGAAGTCTTAAAGCGACCATTGATCAGTTATTCTGCACGTGTGCTAATAGAAGAAATAAAGTACAGAAAATGTAACAGGGAAAAGAATCTAGCTTGAAAGTTAATTCAAACACATTATTCAAAGAAGCTACGAAAACGTCTGTCAGGCATATTTGTGAACACAAATAACACAAACTATGAGTTACAAAGATGGTGAAGGCCTAGTGGGGAAGCCATATGAGAACTGGCTGAGGTCCCTTGGTTTCTTCAGCCCGGAGGAGTCTGAGAGGAGACCTCATTGCACTCTGCAGATTCCTCCCGAGGGGCAATGGAGTGGCAGCACTGACCTCTGCTCTCCGTAACCAGGGACAGGATCCAAGACAACTGCTGGAGCTGTGTCAAGGGAGGTTTAGGCTGGACATCAGGAAAAGGTTCTTCCCCCAGAGAGTGGTTGGGCACTGGAACAGGCTCCCCAGGGCAGTGGTCGTGGCCCCAAGGCTGACAGAACTCAAGGAGCATTTGGACAACTCTCCCAGGCACAGGGTGGGATTTTTGGGGTTGTCGTGCAGGCTCAGGAGTTGGATTTTGATGATCCTTGTGGGTCCCTTCCAACTCAGAATACTCTACGATTCTAAACATCTGTTAAGGCTAATTTCAGAGGCTAGATATCATTAACAGATGATCGAAGTGGACTGACCACAGTACAAGGGCAAGTGAATCACTGAAGACAGAAAACAGATCCCACTCCATTTTAAAATCACCAGGAGATAAAAACTACTTTTCATATATAGGGAATTGTAACACCTAAAAGCAACACACAGAAGCAGAAGTATCCTGCTGAGTTGCTACCACCTCTCATTACAAAAAGCCACATCCAAGTACTACATGGAAATGTTACTGATGAGTGCTGGAATTACACTGCCACAGAAACGAACTGTACAACCTCTTTGAGGGCCTCTTCAGTCCACCACTTCCCACAAGCCTATGAAATGCATCCCAAATAAACTCGGTAATTATTTTAACAGTTACAACTAATTTGGTCTGAAAGTACCATATTTAAGTAAAAAGTTTAAAGGGTGACTTGAAACGATTGACCACCTGAAAATATTTACAAGCATTCATATTTATTGTCTTCTCCAAAATACTTGAAATATTAGTCTGATTCAGATGGCAAGTTTTATTTACTCACAAACTACTTAATATATTTTCCTTTGATTTTTCCCACAGTCCTGATTATCCTCATGTATTTTAAATGACTGAAAGCAGCACATAAAAGCCTAGGAATAAATACTTGTGAAAACAGGCTTAATATAAAGCAACCTTCATAATTTCTCACCAAATTATCTGTAGAGTTTGGAGCATGCAACTGGCCTTGGCACAAATACGCTCTGCCAAGAAACTGGTTCACAGGAAATCTTCCTTTAAAATACATCTGTAGACAGTCACTGCTAATTTCCAGATATCCCAGCTAAAACCCAAAAAAAAGTTTTAATATTTTTAAAAAATGCAACAAATAATTAAGAATTGTTAGCTTTTAAAAATGCATGCCTAATCAAGGGTAACATCTAACTCCATATCAGTATGCAAGCAATATTTCTTAGAGATGCATACCAGTTGTGGTATAAGCCCATTACAATTTATTAAACGCATAGTTTTGTCATTCCAACTGCATGTAAAAAGATGGCTTCTTTATTTAATGAAGCTCCTCAGTCAGTCATAGAACTGCTTACAGTATCCAAAAAATGTTTCCTTTTTAAACACAATTGTTAACATAAAGACAAAATTCTTAACAGAATTTTGGGCTTTTTTAAAGGAGGGATATTAGCCGGCAAGATTTGTCAGTGCTACACCTCAGTTTTCAGACCACAGACAGATTTTGACTGGATTGCAGCTTGGGGGGGAAAAAAAAGTTTTACTACAAACTCTGTCTGCTAAAAACCCAATCACTTATGTTCATAGATTGCAAATTAACAAATACTTCAAAATAAAAAATCTCTACCACATTTTATAGAAGTCATTTCAAATAGCAACAACTTTTTATAATTAGAATGCACCAGGGTTATTATTATTTTTATTAGGGTTTTTTTACCTGGTACAGACTGCTCACGAACGCATTTTCTTCAGTCCTAACTGAATTGCTCAATGTTAAGTTTTCCATAACAAGAAAAAATGGGCATGACAGGCTTTTTGCTATATACTATGGTACACCTTGCTAATTTTGGTCTAATTACAAACTTCACAAACCACACCTTGCTGACTGACTGTAAAGAAGTGGTAATTTAGGGGCTGAGTATGAATGGAAAATGCACGTTTAAACAATTGCTCTCCAAAACCAGAACAGGGTGATACTTTCCTCAGGTACTTCTGAGATATTTAAAGTAGTAACTGTAACAGCTGTAAATACAGTGTACCATATACATGTTTTCATTCAATACAGCTGAAAGACCTAAGTTACAAACCTGAAGTGCTTGTTCAGCACATAAAACATATAAGTCGGTGCTGATGTTGTTTGATGACTCAAGTGCAGATTGTCCTTGACGGGCTGATTTGATCAATTCGTAAGCATTCTTCAAAGCCTGAACATCTGAAATTAAAAAAAGGAATAAAGAATTTTTGCTTCCAGGTGTCCTGACATCATTACGTTCAAACGAGCTACGTGATAGCCAGTCTCTCCTTTGCAGAAATAAATTAAGAAAGTTTAAGGAAAATGATGTCACGCACACGTTATTCGAATTTAGGCATGATTCTAAGATGAAGCATTAATAACTCTCTTGCTTATTTAAAATCACTCACGTTAGCACACTAGAAAGTGAATTTAGAAAACAGATTAGGATCAAGTTGTTTTCCTGTTTGAAGTGGGAGTTTAATTTCACTTCTTTTTAAAGACGGGCACAAGGTCGCAGCCGCTGGCCGCCCGCTCACCTCGTCCGCTCTCTGCGACGAGCAGCCGCTCCCTCACCGCCAGCTCCATCCCGCCGCTGGACGAGGCTTCCCCGCGAGGGGCGTGGGGCAGCTCTACGCCGCGAGCGCGAGGCCTTTCCGGGGGTCCCGATCGCTTGCCCGGACAGCCGAGGGAACCTGCTGCCAGAGGTACCCGCCAGAGACCCGCAGGCGGCCCCTCGGCCGCTCGCGGTTCCCACAACACAGGCGCGTATCCCGGCAGCGTTCCCACAACACACGCGGACTTGCCTTCCCTCCCTCCCTCCCTCCCTCTCGCCCTCTCGCCCCTCGGCCTCCGGCCTCGCTCGAGGGGCCGGGAGAGCCGGGAGGGAGCCGCCCCCGCAGCCCCGGTTGCGGTCGCGGGTGGGGGAGCAGTTAGGAAACCGCCGCGGCAACGGGCGGCACCGAGAGCGGGCACGGGCACGAGGGCTAACAGGCAACGACTGATGCCTTGCTGCAGATGAAAGTAGTGCTAAGAAATGCTGTCACCAGTAATTTTTGTCCCCGTCTTGAGAGCTTCTAACGTGAAACCTTTTGAAATAAAGCATATACCACCAGGGGCTGAACCTTCGGACTAAAGCAGAACAAAATGCCCAAGAACATTTGGATCGTATCTGCCAGTGCAGGAAGAAATCATAGGCTAGTGTAAATAAACGAGAAGGAGAGGAGAGGGAGAGGGAGAGGGAGAGAGGAGAGGAAGCTGCCTGACTGCACTGACATCAAGACATACAAAATGAAATGTTTAGAGCCTCACCACTGCCCCTCAACTACTGAGTCGTATCAGATTCTGTGAGGAAAATCATTGTGATCATGAAGACAATTTAAAGGCTTACATACAAAAATTCAATTTAAAGACGAAACCCTTTGCACTTTAAGCTAGACTGCAATTATCTACCACTAGGCTGTTCCAGTATAAGGGTCTGTAAAGAATTCAGGAGTAGACTCAGTCCCTATCTGTACTACATAACCCCTCCCTGGCCACAGGGCTCATTTAAATTAAGTAACTGTCTTGCTTCTAGGAATATTGATGAACAGAAATAAAACTAATCTGAATCTAGGTGGGCAAAGAAAAAACCCCTATAGCAAACCTGTGTTGATTTCTGAAGCAGAAAGCAATATATTGGTCTTGTGTAATTATGTTAGATAATAATAACAACGGCTGACTCTGGATTACTATGATATATATATATATATACGATGTTTGTACCCAAACTTTGTAACTCTTACTCAGCTACAGCCCAGACACCAGATGTCTGTTGGCAGAATCCCAGACTCAGGTAAGACTAGTGTCTTCTCATATATGGGTGAGTATGTGAAAGCTCAACTGACTCAACTGACTTCTGTAATGTAGATAATAGCCGAAATGGCACCACCTTAATATAAACGTCTGAAATGTTTCTATTTATTATTCATTCTCATGGAATTCCTGTGCTAAGAGTCTGGCTGTATTATCCCTGATTTCAATGGAAAATTACTGGCTGCTATATAATGAAAAGCGGTCACATGGTTTGTGATAGAAAAGGGACTATCAAAATCTACTAATTATGCCATGGTAAAATGACAAGGAAAACACAGAAAGGAAACAAACAAGACCAAGTTAAAATCAACTATTTGAATTCATTTTAAAATGAACTGAAAGGAATTAAATCAAGGAACTGATAAAAAAAAATTGTAGATTTGGGCGATGGTCATATATCACTTCACTAAACTTTCTGACTTTTCTTAAATTGTAACCCAATATAGAATGACTGGTACTCAAATCTGGAAACTGAGAAATAGGTATTCATTCTCCCAGTTGTTACTCAACAACACTTATGATCTCCTGATACTTTATAGAATAGAAACCAGTGGCAAATTGCTGGTAGCTTTTGCTAAAGGGTCTGTGTCCTTTGCTGCCACTAAAGTCACCTGTCTGTACAAATAAAGAGATTAAAGTAGTCATGTTAACCAACATAGTAAAAAACTTAAAAAATATAACATCTGTAAATGGTCAAAAGAAAGTGCACCGGGGAGATTACAGTCCAGCTGCCTTTTATAGGATTTCTTTTATTTTCCTTGAATAGATGAGACACAAGATAACATGCCTGATTCTAGTCCTCCTACAGACAAGGTGAGTCTAGAGAGAATGAGAAATAGTACAGACCAAATACTCTCTAATGAGAATAGTATAGATGTCAAAGGAACCACTGGTTTGCTCCATATGCTTTTTTATTATAATTACTTCCTGATTCTTTTGCACTCTGGTCTGCAGGTTGAAACATCTCATTTCATGTGTTATGTTTGTCCTTCTCAGAGGGCTTTGCTATGGTGTGTTTTTCTAACAGTAAGAGAATACAGAAATGGTTTTCTGTAACATTTTCTCACTTGTTGCTCCTTTCTTTCTGTTCCGTGCTAAGGCAGCTTAAGGCCAACTTCATTACCTGTACCGTGGGTGCTGTCCCTTCTCATTACATACTGTGGAATTCATGTATTACCCTGAGGAGACTAGACATACACATTCCATTTATTCCCGAGCTGCATACTAACGTAGAGCCATGAATGCACATAAAGAGCGATGAAGGGGAGAAACAAAATTTCTAGGCTGCAAAGAGATATCGACAAACTGGAAGTATTATCTATAGACACGATGCATCTTATTATCTTTGTTTAGAAATTGAGCATGAACATATAACTTGTATTATTAAATTATTTTCCATTATTGATTCTGTGAATAAAAGCTTAAATCAATCTATTTTTATTTAAGTTTTAATTACCAGTTCCTAGAAAGCACTTATAACCAAATCACTGAAGAAGTTAATCTACTGAGGAGTGGGTGTATTTTATATAGAATAAAAGACAGCAAATGATGAGTAAATATCCAATGACACAATGCCTCCGTTGTCTGTGCTGTCCTTACTTGCCAAAAAAATAATGGCTTAACGTATCTCTTCTCCATCTCGGATTCTGGTGAAAATCTAGTACACACTGAACATAGGAATGGAACCGGTTCAGAACAAAGGCCTAGCCAGTGAGCTTTCCTTTGACAGAGATGAGCAGTAGAAGGCTAAGGAAGAGTTTAGAACAGGGTATTGCAATATTTCCAGAATAAGGAATCCCCGAAGCTTCCAACAGCTCAAACCCGGCAAACTTGAGCAGGCCCTGCTACGGTACCTGCATTTTTAATGATCTTTGACATGCTCCCTCTCATGAATTTGCCTTATTTGACTCCTTGAACACATACAGACTTTTTAATCTCGACTATATTGTGCCACTCAAAATCAGATGTTAAATAAATATTGTATGAAAAAGAAACTCACAAAAAGTACCTCCAAAAATATTTTTATTTAAAAGATACAACTATAAAAGCCAAACTCTCCCAGGACTTAGCTGTGTGGGATTTTAACTAAGCTCTGGCATTTGTTTGAGGAAAATTTTCATGATGTCAAAATTAAGAATCTTCTCCCATCTGGTCCATCCTGCGGAAGTGCTTGTGATGCAAAGTCTAGAGTTAGTGAAACACTGTTTTTTTACCTAGACAGCTCTGCAGACCAATTTATGCACTCTAACATAACGTAAAGCAGTGATTGCTTAGTGACCCACTTAATTAATATAATTTAAATGATAACAGAATAGGATAGCTCATGTTGAATGTTAGACACAACTGCTCTTAACGCAATCATAATGCCATAATATTAATTCATTAGTAGTAGATAATTTCTAGTAGCTGTTTAAACATAGAGTAGCTACAATTAACTCTTTTAAACATGCAATTTTGGAAGAACGTTGCTCCGCCCCGCCCGGCCCGGCGGCCGCGCAGGCGCTCTGGCTCCGCCCGTCCCTCCGCGCTGCTGTGCGGCCATGGGCGGCTCGTGCGCGCTGTTGGTGCTGCTGCTGGTGTCGCTGCCCGCCCTCAGCCTCGCGGGCGCGTCCCGTCGCTCCGGCGGCAGCAGGTGGGTAGGGGATGGGCTTCTGCCGGTGCTGGCGCCGGACAGGGCCCAGGCGCGCCAGGAGATCGGGCCCGGGCCCAGGCTCCCGGCGGGGAACTGTGGCTTAGCCGCCTGGGTTTCGCTGTGGTGTTGCCGCGCCCCCGGGCACGGGGACAGTTTAGCGCTGGGCTGGGGACTGGGAAAGGCTTCCCGGGGCCGACAGCACAATGGCTGAGGTGAAGCGAGGTTTGGTTATTCCGTGATGAGGCAGCTGGCGGTGGGAGCTCGGAAATCTGGGCTTAAGAAAAAGGAACTTTGGTGTGCTATGAGGAGACGGTCAAACGAGTACAGACGGCGAGATGCTGTCATTGAGGAATATGGTCTCAGCTATTAGAGAGTAGTAATAGCTTGTGATGAGGACCGAGAGGAGCTGTAATATATGGGCACTGATTTTGTTTTTAATCGCTCTTTCTTCCAGGGCATGTCAGAGTGATTTCTAATTACACTAATAGAGTGTCCACAAAGTTACTACAACGACAAGACAGGCTTTCTGCAATTGGTTATCAATGCAGATTGTACAACAGTTTGTCTGAACTGATGAAAAGTAATACTGTGTTGTGTTGTTGGCATTATGTAATGTAAACCACGAAATTATGCAAGTATAGTCCATTTTATAGTTTGCTGGGCGGGGGGGGGACTTGTCTTTACAGGTCTTTGAGTCAAGAGTGTGTGGAAAAGTCACTCATTTTCAGAAGTAACACCCCTTATCCTACAGACATCGTTTCTGATCCTGATGGACGTGATCCGCTGTTCTGTGTGCAGCTGGATGGCTGTAAGCAATCTTTATTTCCGCACATTTTGTTCATAGATTGCCTCTGCTTAGGGAATATTTTTTTGAACTACACGTTGTAATTGTTGCTAATTATTTTGGCTGTTACAGTTCCAGGGAGACCATAGTGAATCAGTGTCTGATCACCAAAGACAAAACAAAGAAAAAGATTATTGCACTCTTACTAAGGGTAGGATCTCTGGCTGAGAGACAAATAAGTCTTTATCAATTGCTCATGTATCTGAGATACCTTACATAGCTGGCTACACATAGAGCAGCAGATAAGGGTTGACGTTTGAAGTATCTCACTACTGTAGTTTTCAGAAAGTGTTTTCTTGTTGTGTCTTGGATTCTTTGTTATATATCCTTATTTTCATCCTTTCTTCTCTGCTGACGATGATTTTTTTCACTGGTAGTCATATATCCTTGTCGGATATGCCATTAACATTCTTTTTCTGCTTTCCGCACTGTACTTAATTTGAGTGACTCAATGTCCAGTTCCTGACATTCACTCACATTTGAACACTTATCATTTTCTCTTTTGAGTTATTTGTCTGGGAGTTGTGACCCACAGTTCTATCTGCTTCTGACCTAAATCTTTGAGTATTTTAGATTGGGAGGAGGACATTAACAGGTACAACAGCTAGTCAAAACAAGGTTAGCTTTTTGTTACCTTGTCCTGCTTTTAGCTCTTTACAGATATTGCCTGAGTGTTTTGCATACAGGGAAGAACAAAGTAATTATGAGAGCCTCATAATATATAGTATGATAGGTAGTAGCACTAGAACTTTACCCATTCCAATTTTCAGTAGGTCTCACAGTAAAGATTACTTTAGATGAGGGTTTAAGCACGAAGTCAAAGTTAAAGTGCTGTCAGGCTCCTGGGCATTTCAGCCTGTAACTTGGAATCTAAATTTTACCCTTTTCCCACACCACTCATAGTATCCTAAAAATAGGATTAAAAGTATTCTGAATTTTTAATGTTATCCACAGAAAGGATCATCTGTGTCCAGATTGATGGCACCAGATTTTTTTAGCCATTTAATATTTGGACCCTATGTCTATTACATGATTAGGCCCACTGAACAGGCCTAAACATTTGACTGCATGTATATGTTACTTGTTGCACACCTGGGAACAGAATTCACTGTTCACATGGCCTTTTCCTTTTCTGTGCTTGTTGTTGGAAGAACATTTGGGGAAGACTTTATTTGGGAATCACCTGAAGGATCATAAAGTTTTCTGGTAGAAACAGGCTTCTCCCTAGTGGCCTTTCCCATGGAAATATAGGAACACATATATTTTCATCAGCTGATTGTGGCAGCAGCTTTTCCAGGATGGTATGATGAGCTACCACTGCCAGAAATATAATCAAGCCCTAATGAATTATCATGGCCTGTGAAAGTGATGCACGGGTTAAGTTCAACTTGTTGAAGCCACTGCTAGCAGATTAAATTGTCTGAAATTTTATTTTGCCTCTTTCTACAAGATTAAATAGCCTTTAGATACTAAACTTAAACTATTTGAATATCTTAAGTTTTGCTGCAGATTTCCTTCCAGTTTTCAGGTATATTTTGCATTATGTAATGTTGTTAACCTGTGGTAGCAAGTATTCAGCTTTGATAGTGGAAGAGTATGTGAAGAACTGGATCCCAGATCAATTAAATGGCTGTGAGAAACACAACTGCAAATGTTTTGTTTTTCAGTCTCCCTCAAGTGATTATTAAGCGAGCTGCTCTGCGCACCTATTTTTGTGAACCTTGTAGGAGCTTAATATTCCTTTGACTTTTATCTCCTTGAAAGATTGATTTGACTGCTTAATTAATGGTCAGTTTGGGTATTAAAAAGGTTTTGTTTCTGCTAGCTGTACTGTACCTCTGAGCATCCGCTTTGCCCTTGAACAGCAGAACTACATTGAGAGCTTAAGGTTCTTTTTTTGCAGTTCTTTTTTTTTCCCCCCAACCTACTGGATTACGTAAATTCTTTTTGGTACTACTGTAATTGAGAATACTGCTGCTTGTTCCTGTTTTCAGTAGGATATGTAATCCTTGAATCTTCTAAGATGCTTTATTTGGATGTATTGAAAAGTTACTCATATTACAGTGAGTATACGTAGCATGCCTTTAATAATTTGCCATTTTGTAACAGTGCTTTGGCAGTAATAATTTAGTACATTATAGGGTCATAACCATGTCACTGAATACCACCAGGTCAGGAAGATATCACTGTAGGATACCAACAGAAAGTCTGGTTTTTAGGGATGCCTATTGTCTATTCATACTTATCTTGAGTATTACCAACCTTAATTATTTTGAATCCATTTAATGTTGCTTTTAGTGAACTCACAAATGGGTCGTGCTTTGTAATTAAAATGTCATGTGTGTCTAATTTGGGCATCTCACGGAAGTTACAGCTCATATTAAGATAGCTGTTAAGGAGTCTTCACGCTTTTTGGAAAGTTGTTTTGTGTATTAATATCTGTTTCCCATGAACCATACAAAGTAGTACTCATGATATCATCCTGTTTGTAGATCATATTAGCCTATTAGAAGTGTTACTACGGATTAATTAATATAAGGCACCAGCTAGCTTACAATTACTGAAGTTATTCCTTTTATAAATATTGGCACAATATTTACTGTTATCTTTTCTAGTAACTTGATATTGGTGGATTTCTTTTTTTTTTCTCTTTTCAAACTCTAGCAAAGCTGAACTATTTTCAACAGCCACAGGATATCAAAGAATCTGATTTTGTGGAGTTCTTGGAGAAGTATGGCAGGCACTCTTTCTTAGCACCATCACAAGCCCAGCCATCGTTCTCTGCTTTTTACCGTGTGAGTTGAAAGAAAATAGCAATCAATTTGCACATATACTTTTACTAAAGCTGTCTGTAGTGATGTCTAATGAGAACAGATGGAAAGATTCTTAGTTTGTACCAAGAAGCCATATTATCATAGGATCATAGCATATCCTGAGTTGGATGGGACCCACAAAGATCATCAAGTCCAGCTGCTGGCCCTGCACAGGACGCCCCAGCAATCCCACCCTGTGCCTGAGAGTGTTGTCCAAATGCTCTGTCAGCCTCGGGACTGTGACCATTCCATGAGGAGCATGTTCATTGTCCCACCACCCTTTGGGGGAAGAACCTTTTCCTGATATCCAGCCTAAGTCTCCTCTGACACACTTCCAGCAATTTCCTTGGGTCCCATCCCTCATCACAGAGAGCAGAGATCAGTGTCTGCCCCTCAGAAGGAAGCTGCAGAGTGCAATGAGATCTCCCCTCAGTCTGCTCCGGAGTGAACAAGCCGAGTGACTTCAGCCATTCCTTGTATGGCTTCCCCTGGACACCTTTCACCATCTTTGTAACCCTCTTCTGGATGCTCTCCAGTAGCGGTATGGCTTATGTTGTGGCACCCAAAAGTGCCCTCAGGGCTCAAGGTGAGGCCATACCAGCATGCAGAGCAGAGTGGAACAATTGCCTCCCTCTAGCGCTGACACAGATGGCCCTGCTGGTTACCAGAGCATGCTGTTGAGCTGTTTATCTCTCAGTACTTTCCATTCCTTAGTGTATGAAAAGTTTCTGGTCGGTTTCCTTGTATTTAAGAGGTTGGACAACCTTTTAGATAAAACTGGGTGTACACAAAGAAGTACAGATTTATCTCTTGCCCTTAGCCTTAGTATTCCACAGTAACTTTGTGATTTCTCCAAATTGTCTTTTCAGGCTGGTGATCCAATCCTAATCTACTTTGATTCATCATCTGTATTGAGCATGCTTAGACAGCCAGTAAAAATGGGAGCCAGTGGACTTTGTGTTGATGGAAACCCTGCTGGTTAGTAAAGCGGGAAGAATATCTTAGGGTGGTTTGCTTCTGTTTTATCTGTTGTCATGTCTTAACTAACCCAGGCTTCCTGGACACTAAAAGCACAAGCTGTACTCGGATTTTTGCCAACTTGAGCAAGAGCTGCGTGACTGACCCTGCCCTAGATGCTGCTTCCTACTACCGTGACTTCGCTGTGCTAAAGGTGCATTTCGTATTTCTTGCTTTTGTTCAAAATCTTAGTTGTTTGACTTTGCATTGCCTTCCACTGGGACTTCAGGTAACTGTAAAACTGACGGTCATCTGGTATGTCATCCCTGATCTCCCAGTTGTTGAGGCCTTCTTGCTGGGAAACCTGTTAAAAATGTCACGACTGGTAATAATCCTTCGATTCAAACTACTTTCCAATAAATTTCCGTTATTAGCAAATTCCTAATGTATTTAACAGGTACTTCATTGATACTTCATAGTTCTAATGGTTTATCTAAAACTCTCTTGCATTTTAAACAGATTGTTTGTCAAAGTATGCCTGTCTGTTCCATCAGCTTGGTCAACCAAGCAGTACGTGTTCTCAGTAAAGAATTAGGGTGGGTTTTTTTCATAAAGTGTTATCTCTAAAATCATACTGAAGACCCCTTTTTAATATTAGCTCTATTTACATCCGTATCAATTTCTCTACTATTTATTTTATCCTGACAATAATTTCAAAGTAACCAGTTTACTGTTCTGGGTTCATCCTGCTGGTCTTACTGAATGCTTATGTGAAAATGTCTCCTCTCACCTTGTAGAATTTTTCTGGTTTTCCAAGAGAAAACAATGTTGTAAATATGAACACTTATTAAGGCTGATGACTTATTTTACCTTTATATTGGAAATCTAAATGTACATAACTATAGTAGAGAGTATTCTGTTGGTCAGATTTAATTCATGTTTTCAGGGCTTTTTTTGTCACTGTTGTCAAAATTCAGTTTTTCCTTAACTGGATGTTGAAGTACTTACTTGATTGCAGAAGATTAGTTTCAGGAGTAGATCAGAGATGTGATACTTAAAAGTATCTGCATTCTGCAGGGCATTAGCAGGGCCAAGCTCAAATTTGTCTTTTGGTATTTTAAAATGCCTTCTGTGGACTATATCTGTGATTTATAGATTACAAAATTATGACAAATTTTCACATCTGGAATAAACAAAGTAATTTTGTCGGTATAGTATTCAGGCTCTTTTGTAATGATCTTATGGCTTCAGTCACCTGCAAACACAGCAATTTATTTAGCTTTTTATTGGTATTGTAAAACGGCTTGTTTATTTTCCCCAGGTCCCAATTAATGACATCATCGTGCAGCCCATGAAGGTCAGTCTCCCTTGCCAATGAAAAGAATTGCTGCTTCTGAAGGGAAAATGGGAATGTGCTGTGTCTGAGACAAGATTTTTCTTGACAAAAGTAGGACATTTTGGAAAAAAAAGGACATAAGTAAGGGTGTATTTTTAAATGAATGGGCATAGATAGGACTAAAGTCAGGCGGGTAGCTTATTTTCTCGGAAGAAGATTGGGGATCTGGAGCAGTGTGATGTGCCCCTAGATCACAGCTACAGCAGGGAGGTAAATCTGACTTGGCTAGAAAAGCAATGAAAAAGAGTAAAAAAATGCACGCTCCTTTAAAACAATTACTAATTGTTTATATGTTTACTGTCTCCAGGTAAATGTCACTGCAGTCTCACCACCTGGAGCTCCCCACATGAAAGGCAACACATGCACCAATGTTGTTTCTGAGGTATGTGAATCTTCTTTCCTTTTAGAGCAGCTTAACACAAGCTTAAAGTCATTGCCCGATTACCTTACTCTCTCTCCACTTATTCTCTAAATTGGACTTTCAGGTGATCTATGAGATAGAATACAGTGGCACAAGTGGGATTCAGAGCGTTTCTGTCCAGTTTAAAGTGAGCAACGTCTCCGGGAACACCGGATCCTCTCTGCAGCAGCACTTCACCACGCACTTCTGGGTCAGTATCCCAACCTCCCTGGAATTTTATCAAGTTTGTAGTCTGTAGCTTGTGACTCATTTTTGTACAGATGAGACCTGAAAAAGATTAGAGCATTGTCACTGTGGTATAGTAGTAATAGAACCCTGGGGTGCAGATGGTGGTTGAAGACAGGAGAGAGGCATTTCTCTTCTCAAGTAAACCATGCTAGCAGAAAAACCCGGGCTCAGCGCAAGCGTGCAGTCTTTTCATTGCACAAATTTCAAGGAGCTGATTATTTTTATATTACTGGTTTTGCTCTTGGTTTGGTTTTGTTTTAGGTGTTTTTTTGTTTGTTTGGGGGTTTTTTTGAGGATGGGGTTTTTTGAGGGTGAGTTTTTTGGGTTTGTTTGTAGTTTTGTTGGTTCGTTGGTTTGGTTTTGGGCTTTTTGGGGTTTTTTGTTTGGTTTTTTTTTTTTGTTTGTTTTAGGGTTTTTTGGGTTGGGTTTTTTGTTTTTTGGTTTGTTTTGGATTTTGGGGGTTTTTTGGATTTTTTGGGGGGTTTTTGGTTGTGTTTGTTTGTTTGTTGGGGTAGAAGGGAAGAGGATGAGATAAGTCAGCAGCATGGCCTTGTGAAGGAAAGGGTTGAAGCTAGGGCTGTATCTGACGTATTCAGTGTTTGTGAACAAAGTTGCTAAATTTATTTCAGGTACTTCCTTAACTTTGCCTATGCAGCAGGAAAGAAAGTTACTTTGAAGGGGGTAGAAATCTGGGAAATACTAATGTGTGTTAAGTTCACATAAATCATGTCCCATAGAGGCAATGTAAAATTGGGTAAGCGGTGACCTCAAGGGTTGATAAATGCACAGTGTGACCTCGTTGAAGTTATGCTTGTTGAAGTAGGCTCTTGCCATACAACCATTTAGAAGTGGGAGTGCTCCACTAAGAATCAGGATCAAGGCAGGGTTTGTTCTGCAGTTCTTCTGTAGAATTGCCCAGACTGATCTGTTCACTTCCTCAGAGACAAATGTTGAGCAATAGCAACTCATTGTATTGAGAGCTTTCCTGGTATTATCCACATTTCAGGATACTGACATTTGGTTTTTTACCTCCTGGACCGCAAATGAAATTGGCCAGGTAAGAAAGAGGCCTTGGAAACAAATAGTTTAAGTAGTGTATAATAATCAGTCATTCAAAAAACAGCTTACATTTACATTTTTGAGAATGTGAATTTGATCTTTGGAGATGATTGGATGTCATTTGTGCTCATATTTTCCTCTTCTTCTACTTCTTCCCTTTGCATCTTTGTAGACCAGGACTCTTTCTCATATGTTGCCTAGAAGTGGAAACCCTGGCTATATCAGTGGAGCACCACTCTTGATTGCAAACAGTGGTGCCATGCAACATGTATCCTTTTTCTGCTATGAGTTTTCGTTTATCACTGGGTTTTTTTGATTTCTGGTACTCCACTGTCTGGACTTTTATAGTCCTCTGATAGGGATAAGGAGGAATATGGGGTGAGTGGATTGTTAAATACAAGATGAGTGTTGTATGTTGTCAGTTTATACTTTTGTTTGGCTTCTTGATATGCAGCCTGTCAGATGAGCATATTACAGAGTGAAAGTGATGGAAGTTGTTCACGGTTCCTCAGACACACAGTACAATTTGGAAGGAATATGAGAACGGGCTGCAAAATCAGGTAACAACAGACTCTACAGTCATCCTTCCTGACAGTTGGAAGCTGTGGACTCACTTAGCGTGTTTTTCTGTAGTCTCTCATGTAGTGCTGTGGAGCCTAGGTCCTTCCCTGAGGTCACCAATGGGTCTCTACAGGTCTTTCATATACTCCTAAGAGAACCTGAATATCGGAAAGATGGTGGACTGCTAGAATAATATGAGCACTGTGAAGGTCTTCTGGGACATTTTGAGGCTGTAGTCTGGCAGTATGTCTTGGGCAAGAGTAGGGTTGAGGAGTGAATCTTAAAAAGTGGTTGTTTTGATGATTTGGATCATTCTTTTGACAGGGCAAGTGTAGGACCACTGATGCAATAAGGTGGCTAAAGAGCTGTCAGTTTTCCTTATCATGCATTACCTTGCCATATTTTTCTCCTTTCTCATTGCAGAGAGGATTGAAATTGCATCTGTTTAATGCCAATACTTGTTGACTCATTATAAGAGCAGAAGAAATACTTACTACAAAGAAAGGATGTTGATAGTGGTTTGGGCTTTTTTTTTGTCCTGGAAATCACTTTGGAAAAGGTGTTATTTTCTCGTTTCTAGCCTATCCCCAGTACTGGAAGACAGTAACTGTAGTTACATGCAGCAGAAGTTATATAAGGCTTTTCAGGGGATGAACAGAACAGAAGACTTTGCTGTAACTGGCAGTGCTCATTCAACCCAGGCAGAAGAGTGGATGACCATTCTGATTCAGAACTGCAGCGTGCAGGTAATATGAATGCAGAAAGACCATCTGTAAATATTTTTCCTTTCGTATCTTTGTATTGCCTTGGGGAGGTGGGGGTATCTGGACTTCTTTTGTGTAATGATCCTATACCCTAATAATACGGTACTTAACGAAAAAAAAACCCCAAAAAACCCCCAAGAAATCCTGACAGATTTCCTATCTCCTGAATCCTGTTCCCGCTATTTAAATGGGCAAAAAGAGTTAAATACGGAATCCACTGTTGTATTACATAGTTTTCTGACAGCCTTTTGGAACTGATAGTAGCTGGTTACTTCCTATTAATTATTATTATAATCCTTTCTGCTTTTCAGGAATAGGGAATATTTTTATAGGGATATTTATATCCTATTATATTGCCTAATAACGTTAAAGTTTGTGAGCCAATTGTATTGTAATAATTGTTAATCTATGGGGGGATGGCTAAGTGGAATGTGAAATCCAAGTGGTAAAGCGAGACAAATTCTAATTGGAAATGAGATGACATTGAGATGGATGTAGCTCCAAAATGAGTGGTTGACCTGACCAGAAGTTACGGAGTTAGTGCTGAAGTGATTGATTCGGGTTCTGTGACCTATATTATCCAAAACATTAGACTTTGACCATAAGGGTCCTTTATCACTTTTAAAATACTATATTAAGTTGATGGGGGTATATTTTATTTTCAGGCTGTGAATTGCACTTCCTGTTGTGTGGTTCCTGTGACCCTGGAGATACAGATATTGTGGACCAAAGCGGGCCTCCTGTCCAACCCACAGGCTCAAATACTGGGTGCACGGTACTTTTACCAGTGTCACCCCCTCAAGGTATGGAATTTAAAACTCTCCCTCAAACACAGAGGTAATTAAATGGGGTTTACAGGTTATTTAAGAATCAAGGAATCAAATGGTCTTGAAACTAAGTTGAGATTTATTGAATTTTAGCAGTTGTCTGGCTGCAATGGCAGCCTTCCGTAGAGGAATGTTGTTTTGTGGTCTTTTCAGTACTGTCCTCACTCAGTTGCATAACTAGAAAAGGTACCTTCTTTCCAACCCTAAGTCACTTTCTGCCACTTAAGAACTCAATCTTTAAACTTTCAGTTACGGTTGGTATAAAGTTGTAGTTACAAACATTCGGCGACTCCATGTTTATTTAGTTGTCTCTTAAAGCCCTGATATGGGATTTGAGTCGATTAATATTTCACAGACTCCACAGAATGCTGATAATCTGTGCGAGAAGATATTTCTGTTCCTCTAGAGCTTCTGAAATCGCCAACAGGTAGCTGAGGAAGTGACTAATGCTGATGGCAGCGTATTTGAAGAATTGGGGAGGAAGGCCGTAAGCCTGTAAACCTGGCTGTAAGGCCAGGTTGGGCAGAGGTCTGAACAACCTCGTCTAGTTGAAGGCATCCTTGCTCATGGCAGAGGGCTTGAACTAGGTGACCTTTAAAGGCCCCTTCCGGCCCAGACCATTCTGTGATGTTAGCAGGAACGTGTCAGCTAACATGTCCGCAGAGGACAATGACTAGTCTTTTTCAAGCATGTGTCAGTAGATCCCATTGGTTTCTTTGGGGTTTTTTTTGACATCCCATAGTCTTTTGGACAGTAGATGTATTTCAAGGTTTACACTTCTCTGTAAGGGCTTTAGGGGGAGCAGCTGACACCCACCTGGGCAATTCTCATGGCTGTGAGGTATGACATGGAAAGTATCTGTCTGATCTGTTAACACTCTTTGAACTTCAGACTCAGTCTAAATGAGATTTTACGCACTTGTTTGAATGTGTCTCTCGGTACCCCTTTGTTCTCCCTTCTTGCAAAATACATGAAGAGAAGAGGATAGGAAAAGGTTAACCGTGTAAAACTCATTTTGCCCTGAGGCAAACTGACACCCCTACCCCATGAAAATATTTTTTAAATCACCTGTTACATGGCTTCATTAACAAAATTTTTGTCTGAGGAAGAAGACTTGCATTCCTAGTAAAAGTGCAGGGTGCAAATCCCTCAGTAAGAATTAGCTAATCAAGAAGAATGAGATTCAGATTTGATTTGCTTGAGCAACCGATGCTAATTACTTTAGAGCTTTAAGGTATATTGCAAAGCAAATTATAAGAAAGCAAGTTTCTGGCAGCAAAAAAACCCCATGCCATTAAAATCAGTACTGATTTCATCAGTGATGACCCACCAATTAGGATTGTTAGTAAAGACATTTTAGCAAAGGACCAGCTTGCTCTATAGCCAGCAGTTACGAATTGCAGCTATTTGTAAGCGTACAAGGCTGCACATTACTTTCAAATTATGTCACTTCCCATCTTTAGCCTGCAGATTCTCTATCTGAGAACTATCCTCTAGTTCCTTTAATTATTCTTTAGAGAAACCTTTTTTTATTTAGACCACACTGCATCACTGGAAAGTTGCCTAAGTAACTGACCAGAAAACAGAGAACCCAGGGAAGACATCCCGATTTCCCCACCCATCCACAATATCTAGTCACAGTTGTACTTAAACTTTCTGAAAATACAGGACGTTTTTAAATGATGTAGAGCTCTACAAGAGCATGCTGTAATTCCTGGTGGTTGCCTTCTCCCAGCTGTTCTGGAGGGGTTGTGCATGGGTTTTTTTCCCCTGCTCTAATCTCTCTGATTTTAAGGCAGTTTTTGAAGGTCCAGACACTAAATCAACCATCTTGAGGCTTCTTGTTGACTAAGGTGATTTGGCCAATCATGTGTTTACTCATTGGTAGGAGAACTTATATCCATCAGAAGTGATGGGGAAATTCTACTTGTAACTGCTCGGCAGTGGTAGGTTGTGACCGAGGACTTATCTGGCATGGAGGGCAAGAAGGGGTTAAACTTGGGGGAAGCAGGAATGCTAGGACACCTTGCAAGTGAGCGAAGTTTCCAGGTGATGAGAGAAGAAACAGCCTCAGCGTTGTCTTGTAGTCATTCTGGAATGGGAACTGCTCAGGGGCCACCTTTGGGCAGCAGAGCAGGCCTGGGGGATGGACCCACAGCTGGCTGAAGTGCCCCACTCTGATGCTCTCAGGATTGGTGCTGCTGGTGCAAAGGTGCACAGGGAATCTGCTCATGATGCTTCTTTGCAGACTCCACGTAGAACCATGTGCTGCAGTGGGACTGTACCCAATGCATTGTTCATTTTATGTTTCTTTTTTTATTTAAACGCAGAAGTATTTTTTAATTTGCCTTGAGGGATACCGCAAAAATTCCCCAATAGGAGTCTCAGTATTTTTGTCTTACGAGTCATGAACTCTGTCTTGCAACTTTTTTGAATGCTTCCTACAGAACTTCGCTCTAAAGGCAGTCTTTGAAATTCTTCACAGGAAAGTGAATGAGGTGGTAATTTCACAGGTTGGCTTAAACCACTGCAAGCGCAGAAGATATGCTGCCAGTAAATTCCCCCTCAATGTTAGCACACAGAGCTAGGAAGTGGGGTTGCTCTTTTGGCAGTAGCATGGTCTTAAATCAGCCCAAGGTAGCCATGAAACTCCATGTAGCTCAAAGATCGAGTGTAATAGTTTTCTTGCAGCATTCTGTTAAAACAGAAAAGAACTGAGGCCTTAAAAATTCAGTCTGCCATTTGTTCTTCACTGATCTGTCTCCTTCCCGAAACAACATCCTAAAATGTGAGCAATAAATTTATTATTGTATTGGGTCCCTGCTTTAATTTATTGATATTTTATTGATAGGATTGCATCTTGTGGCAGTTCTTTCTGGTAGCAAGCACTTGTCCAAAGAGCCAGGTGATCCTTTATAAAAATTAAAGCTAGATTTGCATCTGTTCTTATTACTAACTTGCTGGTATGTCTTACCTCTGAGTAGAAGGCTTACTGTAGCAGAGCTTGAGTCGCTGCTGCCATTTTGGAGATCTGTAGCATACGATGCACAGTAGCTACTGATCTTTACTATACCCTCAATTTACCTTCTAAATATCAATTTTGGGAAAGAGGGGTTACTCCTCTGAAAACTTAGGACACTTAACTCCTGCCATCCCAAAGACATTGTGCTTGCCAGTCATCTACAGTGAGTCTCCGTTAGAAAACTGAGGAGGGGTATGCCTTTTGTATTTAGACTGCTAAACTCTTTTTGCTTCCCTTCTTGTTGCAGTTTCTAAACATGAGCGCGGTACCTGTGACAACTGTTGTTACCTTCACCGACATGACAGATTGGCCAGAACCTCCACGAGGCCAGCCCCAATTGCACTGGAAACTCCCATTTGACATCTTTTTCCCATTCAAGGTGGCACTGAATGTAGAAAGAAGTTACAGAGGTGATCTGGCTGGGTATTTTTTGTTGATTCTAATAATGTCTAGTATTTTCTGCTTTTGAAAATAGGTGGAGCCTGTGCTTAAAGTTCAGTGAGTGAATTGATATGTTCAGCATACAATCCAGATGATGGGTTTTTGTCTTCAGGTTTTTATACCGTGTCTATGATATCTGTGTGCATTCTGTTCTGGGATTAAGCCATGCGGACAGCTTGTCCTCTCGTGTCCCTGTTCTCTGTATGTACAGTCTGTGAACGTCACTGCAGTGACACACTTGAGAAATGTAGGGATCCAGAGACATTGCATTAATGAGGGACAAGGAAGAAGACATTAAAATGATTAGTCCATGTTCCCAGAAACCAAGAATGCTCTCTAAACCAAGGAGTATGGAGAGAGGAGCAAATTTCGATCAAAGCGTTTTGGAGCTGCTTCCAGTTAGCTCCTTGTTGGAGCAACACCTGATTTTTCTACATGGAACTAACCGAACATAAAAAATACAGGAGCCCTCCCAGGTAGCCTGAATTCTTATTTTATGAGTAGACATGTGTGCCGGTCACCCCTAACCTGTCCTTGTTAGATGATGACAACCACGCCTCTGTGATGCTTTTTGAGTGTCACTTTTCTGTGTCTTCTCAAATACAGAGATTCAATTGAAATTTTCATGGTTTAATCACTGTTTTCATTAGCCACAGTGTTGCACAAAGCAAAGTAATTGCAAATGCCACATACTCTGAAATAGTTGAATTTTAGTGGTTTGTCAAAACATCTTCCTTCCTCATCTTTTTTTTTTTTTCCCCTCTGGAAGAAATGGGCCTGAATATAGTTTTTTCTAGATAAGAAGCATTCTCTCGTGACTCCAGATAGGAAGCGAACTGAAAATGAGAACCACTAAGATTCTAGTGGCACATTAGAGAGAGTTGTGAATAGTTCTAAAGTTAAAAAAAGCGATTATTTTAGGAAAATTTGTAGATGTATTATGAGAGTGAAGCTTGCTGCAGTACCTTACCTCTAGCTCAGTCTCTGGGACCAGGATATAAGTTTATTGTTTTTGAAGTTGAAGCTGTTGTTCTGATTATCTAGTCTGCCCCATGCCATCACACAGGAAATCTGCTCAGTTGTTCCAGGAAACTGTTGGATAAAAGTTAATTTTTTTTAGCAAAATATTTATTATTATTTATCTTAAATACTTCAGATTATGGAAAAATCTGCCCCGTCTTGTGCCAAGGACTCCAATGGAATCAATAAGGGCCAAAAATATCAGAGCCTACTTTTACTAAAATGTATTTGTTGCTTTTATACCTATACTGTGCGTAGCAACTCTGTTGCTCCTCCTCATTACATACTTAAAAAAGAGTGCAAAAATAAACTGAAAAACTTGTAATTAGTCAGGATATCAAAGGAGATAACACAAATAAAACAAAACTACAACCCGTCTAAAAGCTTCTGAGTTAATGTCAATGTTAATTATCTTTGTGATTTTTGGCATGGTTTATTGGCTGGGAATGAATTTCATGCAAGTGTCTGCTGCTTCCATTGATTCCTATTCTGGGGCAGCCCAACCAAGCTGGTGTGAACATTGAGAACTGTGTGCATTCCAGTATTACACGGGGCTGCACTGTTATGCAGTGCAGCAATAACCTTTGATTCTTGGATAGACGTAACTTCTCAACTGTGCCTGTAATACCTTTGAAAAGCTTTTATCAGAACACATTTGTAGTGTGTCCTGTGTCCTCTCATGTCCCTAATTTGTGGAATCCAGGAAATTAATTTAGAAGTGACAGTAACAAAGGGTTAGCTGGAGAAACTTTCCAAATGTCACATGTCGTTGCCAAATGTGTCGGGATAGGGCTTGAATGAAAAGTATCTGGCATCCTTATTTTCCACATTATTGAGGTAATTCATTTAGGTATGACCACAGAGATACTGTTTACGCTATGGGCTGCAAATACATGAATGTAAGAGTGCATCACCTTATATTGTAATTATCTGCCATACCCCTAACCTGCAACGTTTCGTATTTTCTAGCTCATGTTTGGCTCCTTTCACATTTTGTCATAGCAAGAAATGGAGCTGGAAAGAGCCTTGTCCGTAACCTGGTCCAGCCTAAATTAAGGCACGTTCAAATTCTAGCCACGCAACAGCAATGCTCGTGGCTTTAGAATCTGTAGTGTCCTGTAACAGTGCAATTTCGTGTCTACTTTGTCATGTTGTGTTTCCCTTCCCCCACCCGCCATATCAGCAGANNNTTGTTTGTTCCCCCCCCCCCCCCCGCCTGATCTGAAATAGCCTGTGTTGCAATTCGGTATCGGCAACGTTATGACAGCGTCACACACAAGGCAGACTCGTATGTCAGATGAACGGGATGGAGTGTTTGTACTCCACGTCAAAGGGCTGAGACAAAACTCTTAAATTTCTCTGCTGGCAGCATTCTAGCTAGAGCCATCTTTCCAACATTTCCCATTTTTGAGGCGGTAGATCTGTTTTTACACTGTCCGAGTGATAGACGATCTTTACTAGATAATTTTTAAAGTCCGTTCCAAGCCTAACCCTCGATTCTTTGGAAGACTTAATTTTAGATTTCAAAGCAGGAGCAGTTGTAGAAGCTGCGGGCGGGGCGGGGCCGGAAGCGACGTGACGCGGCGGTGACAGGCAGCGAGCAGCCGGGCCGCGCCGTGCAGAGCCAGGCGAGTAAGTGGGAACGTCTTCCGCCGAGCCGAGCCGAGCCGAGCCAGGCAGGGCAGAGCCGAGCTGAGCTGGCTAGAGCAGCCTCGGCCGTGCCCGGAGCGGAGAAGTGGGCTGGGCTGCGGGCGCGGGGTTGCGGCTCGGCCCGGCCCGGCCGGGCGGAGGTGGCAGAGGGAAGCGCGGGGGGCCCTTCGCGGAGGGGCGGTCCCGTGCTGTGTTGTGCCCGCCTTCCGTCTGTGCTGCCCGTTCCCCTCCCGCGTGGAGAACCGGGAGCGGCTGCTGTGCTGCTTCTGCTCGTGACAGAAGGTTGAGGGCTGTGGAGGAAAAGGACAAGTGAGCTCACCCTTAGAACAGCACTCGCTCACCGCTGGTCTTTCGGACCTTGCAGACTTTCCAGAGCCGTACAGATTCGGAGTCACTTTTTCTCGGCGGTCTCAGGGCGTTACTGCTGCAGGTGAAATCGCAATTTGATCCCTTGCGAGCACCAGACGAACTGGTAAGAGCCGCACGGGCCTCATCCGTCCGGAGATCTGTGAGAGCAGAGCTGTTGCTCCTCTTGAGGTTTCTTTTTCCTTGCTGGTCTCTTGTGCCTGCTTACAAGATTTCTCCATGCCCGAAGAAAATATTTTAACCTTCCTGACACTTGCATGACAGCTAACAGTCACTCCGTAGGTTTTGACCCGACTTTGTGATAAGCCTGTGTTCTTCACATACTGTTTCTTCACAGTAGGCAGAACAGGATCAGATTAGAGGTTTTTTTAAGTAACCTGATAGCCTTCTGAAAAGAGTAATCAAAATCTAGATAATGGAGACTTAAGAAACAAAGCTTACATGGTTTACCAAAATTATTTCACAACTGTCTCTATACTATGAAGTCAAGAAGAGTTTTATTTTTTTAAATGAAAAATAACTCAAATATTTCTATATGCTTATAAACATTCTCCACATGCTTATACCTGTGCTGACTCTGTACCCTAAAACTGACGGATACTTGGAGTGTTTAGCCTTCTTTCTCTTCCCAGATTTGCTCTTGAGGACACTGAGAAGAAATTTACAAAGGGTTAAAATAAAGTTTTCTTCTTTCCTCTTCTATAGTGAAGTATTTATGTTTAGTCACTTCAGAAACTATATTACCTTTTCCGTATTCGTGTCAGTGAATACTTTTTGTTGTGTAAACTGCTTTGCTGATTCATTTTTTTGCTGTATTTTCTTGGTCATCTAAGCTACTGTTTTGCCAGGGTTGTTATAAAAAATTTGTTCAATAGCAAAATAAGCATCTTTCAGGCTTTGCTTCAGTAATTCTTCAGCTGTTCTTACTGCATGTTGTGTTACTAAGAATATAAAAGCAGTGGTATTTTTACGTTTTTCTGCAGCATCCAGGGAAGAAAACATCTGAGAGTCACTGTGCATGATACTCTGAAAAGTCAGTTCAAGATGTAGTGAAAAAAAAAGGAAATAAAATGGTAGAAATTATCACTTTAGGAATGAAATGCAGAATAGAAGACTATATTATGCCAGTATGTTAATCCTTTCTTCATCCAAATTTGAGTACCCTGTGCAGTTCTGGACTCTCCTTTGGCTAGCATGCAGCACTGTGTTTGGGCTAATCAGGGAGGTGGAAGAAGAGCAGTGGAGATCCTTATATATATATGTATGAAATAGCCTTGATATAAGGAAAGCAAGAGCATCCTATGCTGATGTATTAGTGGCAGTGTAGTCTAAGGGATTGCTGTGCTTTTCTCTTGCTGGTGCTAATATTCAACCGTATCGATGGGTGGGTCAGTTAGTCTCTGACTAGAATATTACCATGATCACCCTGTCTTGCTTTGGGACAGGAATTGGAGCTTTGAGCAGAAGGGGTGGTGCACCTCTGGTGCTAGAATTGCTCAGGGACAACTTCAGCATGACAGCAGATGGAGGAATGAGGTGGCAGGTGCACTGCAAGTCTCTAAAATCATCGGTGGTATGAAGATGAGTAACCCCAGTCTCCACAAAGCTGGAAACTAGGAGAGTATTCAACTAGTTTTGGTTGCTTTCTTGTCCTACCCATGTACTTCATCTGGGCATCTGACAGACTGCTGTTCTGCCTGTGAGTTTTGTTTTCCTGAGTGATGTTTGGCAATTGTACAACCTTCATTTGATGGATGTAGGAAAACTGGAACAGAACTCGGATGCTAGTTGTATCATCTTTATCTTAACAGCTGGTGGAACCTGATGTTTTGCTGCTCAGTGCTCAAAACAGGTGGTAGAAGAAAGTAGCAAGATTTGATTGAGGCAAGAGTAAAGAGATGTTAGGAGGAAGGAAATGCTTGAAAGATGCTGAGTAATCCTATCTTGAGGTTTATTAGTGAGGACTCATGCTTGATTAAATTAACCTTCTGTCCTTATGTTCCTCACTTAGAAAGCTTGATTAAAGCAGCTACTCTGTGCAATTTTTTCCCCCTTTTTTTGTCGTTTTAATTAGCTGGAGAATAAAGTATTTGCACAGAGATGTACTTGTGTTTCTTGCAATTATGTCTGGGATGCAGGTAGGTGGACTGTAGCATGTGTGCCTACACATATGGTTATTACCATCAGGATAGTTCCATGCTTTTTCTTGAAGATGGAAGTCTCTTTAGGATTACCGAAGGTGCGCTACCTTTAACTGTCTGAAACCACAGTTTTGCATTTCTCACTTCTTACTATGCCTGCAAAGTACACTGAGGTAAGTAATTGCTGACCATGAAGGAAATCTAGCGTTCCCTGCCACTAACAAGGATCCTTCTGTAAAAACTACTGGTTTCACGTGGCAAATGAAAGTACTGATTTATTTTGTATGCATTTTCTCATACCAATTTGACCTCTGTTTTTGAGTATCTGAAAAAGAAATGCCGCTCCTCAGTATCTGCAATGGTTATGGGGAACCTGTTGCTTTTTATTTGGAAGCACAGTTCAAAGAAGTTGCGTATGCTAAAAATTGCCAGATGAGCTTAAAATGAGAACATTTCCATTTCTTGTTAGCTATTCAAAATGAATCACAGAATCACAGAATATTCTGAGTTGGAAGGGACCCACAACGATCATCAAAGCCCACCTCCTGAAAGGCTTGACTTAATATAAAAAAGGCTTGTCTTAATACAAAAAATAATCAACTTCTGTGATACACCTTAATCACAGTTCTGGGGTTTTTTTATGAGTTAGTGACCCACATTCTGGTGTTGTCATTGTTTTTATTCTGCAATTGCTAATAATTGGAGTGGGGAGGAGGGGAGAGGAGGGCTTATGTGCACTATGATGATTAAACCAAACTCCACTTCTGGCAAAGTAAAGATCTCCAAATAGTCTTCTAACAAAGTGATGACCTCACTTCTGGGGTGTGGTTTTTTTGTTTGTTTGGGGGGTTTTGGGGGAGAAGGATGGGGAGGATCTTGTCGTTTTGGTATTTTTTCTTCTTTTTATGGGGAGCGGGGGTAGTTGTTTAATTTCCCATGTTTGGAGAAAGTGATATGTTAATGTCACATAATTGTGACTTGGATTTTCTGTTAATTCTTGAGACACTGAAGTTTTTCCAGATGTCTTGAACTCCACTTCCCACCACTTGAATATTCTTCATTCTTTGTGACGTTTTCTCCACAATTTTGAGACCTTCATTTAAGATCATTTCCTGATCCTAGAAGGTGATGTGTTAACAATTTAAAAAAACAAAAACTAAACTAAAAAATAAAAATAAACAGCCCCCCAAACAAATAAACAAAAATAGCCCACAGAACAACTCCCTTGCAACAATATGGGAATCGATACTGTTGGAATTTGTTTGAATTCTAATAGGAATATAACAGTGGTAATATTACATAGGTAGGGACAGAAAACAGTATAACTAGTGTCTGAGTTAAACTGGGGGACTACTGTGAATTTTGTGGTGTTTTCAAAGATGAAAAACTGTAGATTTGTGGTTTCTACCAATTGCAGATGAGTGCAGATGACACTGAGTTGGGCAGGAGTGTTTATCTGGTGTTGTGCGGGAAGGCTCTGCAGAAGGATCTGGACAGGCTGGATTGATGGGCCAAGGCCAGTGGTATGAAGGTCAACAAGGTCAAGTGCTGGACCCTGCCTCTGGGTGACAACAACCCCATGGAGTGCTCCAGGCTGGGGGAAGAATGACAGGAAGGTGCCCGGTGGGAAAGGATCCAGGGGTGCTGGTCGACAGTGGGTGAACATGAGCCCAGGTGGTGAAGAACAATGGCATCTGGCTTGCATCAGCCGTGGTGTGGCCACATGCCCAGGGTAGTGACCATTCCCCTTTACTGGGCACTGGTGAGGCTGCAGCTTGAATCCTGAAGTCAGTTTTGGGCCTTTCACTGTAAGAAATACATTGAGGGACTAGAGTGTGTCCAGTGACGGGAATGGAGCTGGGGAAGGGTCTGGAGCACAAGTCTTATGAGGAGCAGCTGAGGTAGCTGAGGGGTTTCTTCAGCCTGAAGGAGGCTCGGGGGGGACCTTCTTGCTCTCTACAAGTCCCTGACAGGAGGATGCAGCCAGCTGGGAGTCTGGCTTTGTTCCCCAGGAACCAGTGACAGGATGAGAGGAAATGGTCTCAAGAAGCGCCAGGGGGGGTTTAGGTTGGATATTAGGAACAACGTCTTCACAGAAAGGGTGGTCAGGCACTGACACAGACTTCTCACAGCAATGGTAGAGTCACCATCGCTGGAGGGATCTAAAACACCTGGCAGTGCCCTTGGCAGCTGACAGTGCTCTTACTGCTGTGTAAATGTGACGCTTAGGGGTGGATTAGGGTCACCGCAGTTGTGGATTGGCTGCGTCCAAGGCCGCCGCAGGTGAGGATTGGTGGACTTGATGGTCTTAAAGGTGTTTTCCAACCTAAGTGTGTGCCGTTCACACCTACTGTATGCAGTTCTGGCGCCATAACGTAAGGAACATACAGAGCTATTGGAGAGCATCCAAAAGAGGGCTACAAAGATGGTGAAGAGTCTCCAGCAAAAGCCATACGAGGAGCTGCTGAGGGCACTTGGCTTGTTCAGTCTGGAGGAGACTGAGAGGAGACCTCATCCCACTCTGCAGCTTCCTCCCAAGGGGCAGTGGAAGGGCAGGCAATGATCTCTGCTCTCTGCGACCAGTGACAGGACCTGAGGAAACTGCTGGAGCTGTGTCAAGGGAGGTTCAGGCTGGACATCAGGAAAAGGTTCTTCCCCCAGAGGGTGGCTGGGCACTGGAGCAGGCTCCCCAGGGCAGTGGTCGTGGCCCCAAGGCTGACAGAGCTCAAGGTGTGTTTGGAGAACAGTCTCAGGCATGTGGTGTGATGGTTGGGGCTGTCCTATGCAGGGCCAGGAGCTGGACTTGATGATCCCTGTGGGTCTTTTACAGCTCAGGATGTTCTAGGGTTGTAAATTATCCTGATTGTCTTAATTTAGAAGTGAATTCAGATGGGATATGGGAGGTAAGTGGAGAGCAAAGCCAGTGCTCTTGCACTTATGAAGAGGTTTGGGCTGCAGTGGAGAAAAAAAAGAATGTAAACGGCCTAAGGAGTTAAAGCCGCTCTCAGAAGATTGGCTGATTGGATTTCATCTGCTGTCTGCACCAGACTGCACTCGTGTGAGAGCGAGGAGAATCCGGGTTAAGGGAGGCCGCTGTGGGAGATGGCTCGGCAGCCTGTGCTGTGGGTAGGGCTGTCTGGACTAGTCTGGGGCTAGACAAAACAGTTGTTAATGCTGTAATTTGCAAAGGCCAGGATTTTGTGCTGCAACGTGGAGTGGAATTACATCATCTCCCGGGACAGCGCGGGGAGGGGGGAAGGAGCGCGTGCTGGGGTGGCGAGGCGGCGGTCGGTGACGTGGCTGCTGCCGCCGCGGTCGCCGATTGGCCGCGGCCGAGGCCCCTCCGGGCGGGGATTGGCTGCGGGGGATCAGCGGGGGCCGCGGCGGCGGGAGCGCGTCCCGTCCGTCCCTCGGTTCTCCGCGCGTGCTGCTCTACGGGACCGTGGCAGGAGGCGGCAGGTGCGGGGGTTCGCGGCGCTCGGGCGGGGGAAGCTCCGGGGACGTCCGCGCGGCCCCTCGGCTACCCTTCCAGCAGGGAGGCCGCCGAGGGCCCGGCCCTGCCGCCGGTGCTGCTGCTGTACAGCCCCTCTCGTGCTGCAGAACTGATTCATAGACTGGGTCTGGCAAAATGGACTAGCACCAAGCTCCTGCAGGTACTGCCCTGTGAGGCGCTCGGGCACTCGGAAGGGTTCCGAGGCCAGGACAAGGTGCTGTTCCGCTGCGCCAGGCAGTACTACCGTGACCGCACTGTACTGCTGGGATGCGTTCTTGAGAGAAGGGAATCGCATGGTACTTGCTGCTTTGAATTGCCTCTTCTCTGTGGGTGTGCCATCTGCAGAACCCGGGTGAATCTATATGCGACCTGCTCTAAAGACTATTTATTTGAAGTCTTCCTTTATTTTAGTCAGTTCTTCTGAACTGGCTTCCCTCTGGGAGGGTTTCTAGGGTTAAAGTTTGCACGAAGAGCTGCAGATCGATTTTTTTTTTTTTTTTCCCTTGCAAAAGTTTCGGTTGGTAAGGTAATGAAGCGGTTTAAATAGTAAAAGCCTCTGAATGTTACCGAGGACTTCAAATTTGTGTTGTGGTAAAGACTTACTTCGTAGAAATTGTGTGCATTTGCTTTGAACTTGATTTATCTCTGTTTCTGTGCTTAAGTGTTTTGCAAAATACTTCTGTCGATCAGAGTTAGATTTCCGGATTTTTTTCGCTTGTGGAATGTCCTAACACTCTGAGGTATTTGCCTTTATATCTGTGAAAACAGTTTATTTATTTTAATATAATCAACTCACTGCAAGTAATTTTGGACATGCTATGGCTCTGCAGCCAACAGACTGAAAAAAACAGTGTTACAGACCGTTGTTGTTCAAGGCACAAGTTTTAGGATTTGAGATCACTGATTGCTTTGGAAGGTAACTTAAGTCTCTTTACACTGATCTGGAACAGCATGTAAATGTACTGTGCTACTTAACAGCTGTTTTTTAGATAATAAATACATGAAAACTGGGTTATGGTATTGCTTTCTATGAGCAATAATACAAAGATAACTTTCATTATTTAAAGAGATAATAGGAAAAGGATATTTTCAAAGGTCATATTTGGAGAGTAGTTTGGAAGAGTTAGGTTTTTCTGGTAGTAAAAAAAAAAAAATTAAGCTGATGCTAGGAGAAGTACCTGAATAATGCATTTTGCTTTTTTTTAATTGCTTTCTCCAAGTAAGGCAGGAAAGTTTTACCTTTTCTTAAAATTGTTTTTAATTATATACCTTTTTTTTATTTGTTTGTCACTGAATATCAGAACCATTCCAGGTATGGAAGTGGTGGAAATGCAAGTGTAATGGAAAATGAGGATTGAAATTACCTTTAAATCTTAGATTGAGTGAGAGGAGAGAAAGGAGTTTGATTAGACTGAAAGAAAGCCTGTAGTTTACATCATCTGCTCTGTGCTCTGTCTGTGCTTTCTTGGCAGCATCCATTTCCATTTCACATATTGATGCCTGCTGCTGCTTTAAACTCTCTGTTTTCTTGTTAACTGTTAACAAGAAAACAAGCTAGTTTCAAAACTCACAAGCTAGTTTCAAAAACATGCTATTTTTTATAATCTTTTTCCTTCAGAAGATCCACACTGTCTGACACTTCTCGCTCTTCATTGTCCACCTTCTTTTAGCAAAGTTGTCTCTGGCAAAGGGAAACAGGAGACAGTCTTCCAGAAGGACAAGGTTGCTCTTAGTTGCAAGCAGCCTGTAGTGAGAACGTGAAGTGGTTCTCTAGCAGGTCAGTAGGAGCAGCCAAGGAGATGGCACAGCTTGATCTGGCCGGTGTGGGTCTGTATTCTGTGACAGTTAAGCACCAAGTGAAGGTTATTACTAAAGCAGGAGTTGAAGGCCTGACAGGAGAGGTAACAGGAAGTGTCTGGAGGTGAAACTTCAGGTAGAGTGCCTGTATCTGTCCCCTAAGGGGCATAGTTTGTAAAGGGAGCTGAAGGGAAACAGGCAGTTCCACTCAGGATATTTGTGGTGGAAGGGATTCTGGATAAAGGACCTGGTGTTTGCCAGCTCGTGTCGGGAGCTGCTGGATTTTGAGCATCTCTCTGAGACACAGCTAAGACCCTCTTCAGAAGACAGTGTCTGACAGTAGAGGTTAAGGTGAGCTTCAAGGTGGAAGGCTGAAACATGAACAGTGGGAATTGTGCAACCCCAGAGGCAGGCACATGAGGTGCCTGGTAAGGGTTCAAAGGGGGAATGTCCAGTTAGTACTGTTCCCCAGCTTCTTTAAGCTTACCCTGTTATGAGAAGAAAACTTTGACTACTTGCTTAGCTGCATGATCTGCTCAGAGTCCTTTGTCTGCCTCATCTTGACAGTGGCCAATATTGCCATTTCAGATGAAATACAGAACTGGAGGGACACTGCAGATTAATACTATTAAAATGCCATGCAATGTAAGCTTTACTAGACAAAACAGGAGAAACGTTATGTGCTGGTGGCTGCCTTGTCTAATGTGGAGGTGTATATTTTGATAAGGATTATAATGACGGATAATAATGCACTGATGCACGAGGGTAATGAGGCCCCTTCAAGTAATCACGTACACACATGCCAGAACTGTCAGTGCTGTAAATGTCCTGGTATTTGTAATAGCAGTCTTCCAGTGCAGTTACTGTAAGGTCTCCTTGTCCTCTTTTCAATGCTTTCTCTTTACCACAGCTTGTGCAGTTTTGTTTGCTTTATTTCAGCGGTGCAGGGAAATGGATTGAAAGCAAGTAAAGGAAGCAAAGTTTTGTAAAAGGGGAAGGAGAGGTCGTTTAAATACTGTCTGGGAGAACTGGATTCTTCTTAATCTCATTCGTTTCCTTGCCGAGACTGTATGCATTATTTCAACTAGACCTGTTATAGGAAAAGGCTAATTGTGTATCCCTTGTTTGCTGTGTACTTGCTCTAGTGAATAGAGTTAGAAGAATCCTGAGTGTTTACAGGTTCAGTCAAGGGAAACTAGTGCCAAGTGCTTGGAAATTTGTGTCCTTACTTGTAATCACGGGTAAGGTCTCGTAATTCGATAGTGCTCGGGGAAAAGTGAATGAGCATATTTCCTATACTGAATAGGGCTGAGATTCATGAGAAGTATAGTAGATGCTCTGTTGTGGGGTGTACAGAGAAGTGTGGATGATACAACCTCTCTCTATATTTTTTTTTTCTTCCAGGCTTCTCCATGAACAAAATTACGACTTTTGTCTATTGTAGGTACATTCAGTAACAGTGTTTTCCCTTCTCAGGGAGCCATGTTTTATTCTTTATCTTTAATGACGATCTGGCAGCAGGTAGGGAAGAGGGACCTTCAGTACTTCTCTATCATAATCCGTGTGCAAATTCTGCAAAGTGGAGAGTGGGCACGAGGAAATTATATTAAGATGGTATGGGACAAAGAGGAGTTGGACTGGGGGAGTGGGCGAGGAGAGAAATACAGAGGAAAAGTCATTGATATTTAACCAGTTTTCCCCCTTCCCCCCTTTGTTTTAAACTGCAGATATCCTTGATTTGCAGAAGGCATCTCAAAATGTTGTGTCGAGCTGCTCTTGTCCGTTCCCCTGGATGGTCCTTTGTGTTACCGCCACATGCCATCGCAGCCATTTCCCGTTTATGTATGTATGAGAGAAAGCACACATTTCTAAAATGGTGGTCAGTATGTGTCTGGGCATGCCTATGCTCTTTCCTATGTTGAAAGGAAAATCATCTCATTAACAGCATTCAAAACTTACAGCCTCTGAAGTGAACTGCAGTTGAAGCTCTACTTTCTCCCTTAACTCAGTAATATTCAGCTGGATGTCTGAGTTTGTGTGTTTTTCATTCTGACATGGATTTCAAGGAAAAAAAATTAGTTGTAAAAGTACTGCTGCTGTAAAAGTTCTTTATATCAACCTCATACATTCCTGGAAAACAAGATCTGCTTGTGTCTGCTCCCCATCTGCATTTTCGGATGTCTTGAGTAAAGCATAGAGCAAAACTCAAATTTACTTGGATTAGATTCAAGTGGAAAGATGCATAGAGGAAACCTGAGCGCAAATACATAGTTGCCCTGTAAATAGTTCTTCCCTGGAAACCTAACTTAACCATTCAGTTAACCATTCATCAAGCATGTCTGCTTGATGAGTGGTCTGAAACAGAAAAGGCAAGGTTAGCTGTTTACCATTGCACGCAAGATTAATTTCCCACTGGTCTGTGTATTAGCAGTTCTCTTTTATTAATAATTATATGAATTAGATGTTAAAATCGCGACAATTCTAAACTTGTTCTTTATGAGCTACAGCTCTGTTAACTTCTGTATTTATAATATTTCTAAATATTCCTCATTTTCTGAAGTTAGTAATTTTCATTGTGTTAGCTATGAGAAGTTTGTTCCCAAGTATTGACAGTATCCAGCGGTGGAGCAACTCTTGTCACTTCATCAGTTGTGATCTAAAGCTGGAGTGATCATTTATCACAGGGATTTTTTTTTGTTCTCCGCTGTTTTCTGTTTGTTCTCCATAGTTTTTTTCTGTTCTGTTCAGCTTGTGTATTTTGAAATTCTGCTTCTTTACTCCTGAGAAGCAAGCCTTGTGCAGGCTACTTAGAAGGATCTGCAGTGCCAAATACTTAGGTGTATTTAATATGTTTCCCTTTCTTTATTAGGGAAGTGAAACTGTTGACAGGTATGGGGTATAAAAACTGGAATGCCTTTAGCCTACTTGTCCAAAACTTGGACTGGATGGCTATGTCAGTTCCTCCCTAATTGCACGTGGAGCAAGTTAATGCGCTTGCATCTCCAGAAATGTTTTGCGTGTGTAACATGGGAGCCAATTTCACATCTCAGTCCCGTGTAAAATAACTAAAAAATAGATTTATGCAGCCACAGAGCAAGATTAATGATTAGGACTTTAGTGGAGATGAATTGAATTCTCTGCTTGTTCTAGAACTGTTGTCTTTTCCCTTATTTTCCTCAAAAAAAGAAATGGTTTCTTTTCAGAGACTGCTTATCTCTCAACAGCTACCTTCTTGGAACCTTCTAAATCCTGAAGCCAAGAGAACTGGAAATAAACTCCTTTCTGGTTATACTGTGTAGGTTAGGCAAATGCTGAATAGTAGTACTAAATAGTAAGGTGTAAGGCTGGAAACAACAGACAAATTGTACTCCTTTGCCCAGTCTTTACTATGTATTGTAGACCTTATTTACATTCACAAATATTCCCTCGTGAAAATTGGGGCAAATTAAGCTTCTCTCTAAATTCCATTTTCGGTTTTTATATGTGGGACATGTTAGGGTAGCCTTCACTTATGATTAGTCACTTAAGCTTCTTCTGTGTGGATAATGAACAAAAAATGTATTTGATTAAAGCGTTGTTAAAGTACAAGTTTTTCTTTTGTGTAGCACGGTGTTCATTCCTGTCTTTCTCCAGTAACACCACAAATAGTCACTTTAACTTATAAATGAATCTATTTTGTATTATAGAGCACCAAAATTAGAGATACTGAACATACGAAATAAAATTAGGTAACTCTGACCGTAGCATAGGATTCAGTTTACTGGTTTGTAAAGAAGCCTCTGCATTTTCAGATGATACATTGGTTAGGATTGACTAGAATAGAATAGTTACTTGTAAGATTCTTAGAGTGGTCAGCTAGTCCCAAAGCCTGATGCTTCAGGACCGCCCAAAACTAAAGCACACTCTGGGCATTGTCCAAATGCCTCCTGAACATTGACAGGCTTGGAGCACAGACACATCTTCGGGAGGCCTGTTCCGGGGCTTGAACCCCACCATGTGACGTTGAGTTCGTATGTCCGTCATCCCCCTTCAGTTCTCCCTAGTTGAGCAATTTGCAAAAATACCTGGCTTAGAGATGTTGTAAAAGCTGTTTCGTTTCTAACAGTCAAGCTTTCTGTGCTACTTCAGACAGGAAAACTCTCTTAACTGTAGCTAATGAAGCAAGGCAAGGGAGATTGTTTTCAAAACCAGGCCTTGAGATGTGAGCTATGTAGGCTCTTTCACAGTGTCTTTCAGTTTGGTCTTCTAGAGTCCTAGAGTCAGAGCTCTGATGCATGGGATATTGCCTTCTATGCCTTAGGGATGGTTAGTGCTGCTCAGATTTTCCTGTTTCTCAGTTTGTTTTGGTGAATTGAAAGCTAGCTTCTCATTCCCAGTCACTGAGAAGTGTGTATTGTGAAGGGTTGTAAGTCTGAACAAAACACTTAAAACTGCTTTTTTTTTTTATCCACAGATCTCCCTTGCCATAACCAAAGATTAAGGAATGAATCCATCCGTTGTTGGAGCAACATTCCATTTATCACCGTGCCGCTCAGCCGTGCACATGGAAAATCATTTGCACACCGCAGTGAGCTGAAGCACGCAAAGCGGATTGTAGTAAAGCTGGGTAGTGCTGTTGTTACTCGAGGGGATGAGTGTGGCTTGGCCCTTGGGAGGCTGGCTTCTATTGTAGAGCAGGTAATTCTGTGACTGAACATTTGTGTTAACTTCAGGTACTCGGTGATTGTTGGATGCTACCGAAGATTGTAGTAAACCATCACAAAATATTGATAGTTCTTTAAAACAATATGTTAGCCTTTCCCTTTTCAACTCCCTGTGCTGCAGTACTATAAACCATGTAACTCAGTAAATTTTTTTTTTTGAAGATACAGTGGGTTGATTGTGACTATCAGCTACCCATCCACACAGATTCTTGTTTGCTCCCCTCACCTCTGCCCCACCACCAGTGGGACTGGGAAGAAAATGGGAAGAGCAAAAGAAAACTCATGGGTTGAAATAAAGACAGTTTAATAAGTGAAGGAGAAGGGGAAAGAAATCAGTGATGGCAATCACTACCTCACACAAGCAGACCGATGCCGCGCTAGTCCTTGAGTGGTAGCCACCTTGGAAGACAGCCTCCTGTGTTTTGCTGTTCTGCAACTCTAATTTTATTACTGTGCATGATGTTATGTGGTGTGAAAAGTCCCTTTGGCTAGTTTAAGGTCAGCTGTCTCAAATGTGTCCTCTCTGAACTTTGTGCCCAGCTGCTAGCCTAACTGCTGGGATGGGACATAGTGGTACAAGGAAAGCCTTGATGGCTGTGCAGGTGCTGCTCAGCATGGGAGAAAGATAAGGCTTTGATGCTGTGCAAGCACTATTTAGCAATAAGCAAAACATTGGAATGTTATCAAAACTGTTCTAGAGCTGAAATCCTAAACACAGTATCATACGGACCCCTGTAGAGAAAGCTAACTCCATCTTGGCCAAACCCAGTATAGAGGGAGAGATTTGCACAGTGAGATTTTTATGCAGTAAGACATGGCTGGGGCATTAGTTGTCTAGTGGGAAGGTGGCACTGAAGTATGAGAACTCCGCAAAACGAGTCAACCCTTTGTCTTGGGGTGACACCCTTCTTGATCACCTGAGCATTTGCAGAGTTGCTCCAGAGAAAAGCCTGAAACCTCATTACTTGTAGGAAAAACTAATAGGATCAACTAAAGTATTTCTTCTCCAAAATGAAAGGCTTATCTTGGTGAGCACTGGACATGTCCTTTCTGGGAAGTGAAGTTAACATAATATATTAAATTCACGTAAGACATTTAGCTTTGGGGCTTTGAAAGGAATCTGGCCAGATACATGTAAGGAGGAAGTAATCGAAAGCTTTACTGTTCACACTTGGCCTCTTCACTTCTAGAATTCAAAGTTACTGTATAATGGTAGCTTTGGGAATGGATGGTTTCAAGCATGTTCCTGTCACAAAAGCTGGTATTGTGAAAAGATGGTTTATCAGAAGTTACAGATTGCATGCAGTCCTTGGCATAACTTGCAAGTGGCTAGGAAGGTGTGCAGAAGTGTCTTGAAGGGTGATTGCCTTGCTTTGCACATCCATAGAGAAATCAAAACGCTTGTGTCAGCAGGAATCGATGAGCATAAGGTTATAGTAGCCAGAACTGTCTTGCTCGCACTTGATCATATACCAGGCCCTATTTTTTATTTCCTGTACTTACAGGTCTCAATGCTGCAGAATCAGGGCCGAGAGATGATGATTGTCACCAGTGGGGCTGTAGCTTTTGGAAAGCAGCGGTTGCGTCATGAGATCTTGCTTTCTCAGAGTGTGAGGCAAGCGCTTCATTCAGGCCAGAGTCAGCTAAAAGATATGGTGAGAGGCTGGTGGCACTCCTGCTTTTCCTTGAGTGTTGGGTACTACCTGTTCAAGTCACTGCCTGACAGCTGCTCTTTGTCTCTGTAGGCTATTCCAGTCTTGGAGGCCCGAGCCTGTGCAGCAGCTGGGCAGAGTGGACTAATGGCTCTGTATGAGGCCATGTTTACCCAGTACAGCATCTGTGCAGCTCAAGTAAGGTGTTCCTTCTTTCCTAGACTGACTTGCTGCTTTTGGAGCTTATTATTGTCACATAAATGGTAGCTTATACAAGAGTGCCTTGTTAAATATTTCTGAAATGGAGTTATCTATCGTCAACATAAAATGAACATGCTTTTTCTTTTTGGAGTTCAGGTGTGTCCTGCTCTTTTATAGCGGGGAGGGTCTGTTAAGATCTCTTCACAAAAGCTGAAGTTGGTGGTCCAAAGTGAGGGTTTAAAAACCACAAGTGACTAAACTGTGACACATTCTGTAAAGCTGACGGAAGTGCATATCCACACTTCAGAACTTGCTGTCCATCTCCTCTTCGAACCTTTCCAACTTGTGGGTGATGGTATCCCTGCCTGGGTTGCCAACTGTAGGTTGAACTACTCTTAAAGTAGTTCAGTTGAAGGCTGCAACTGTATCGGTTGAACTACTCTTAAGCAGGGTTTGCTTATCTTAGATACTGTGAAAATACAAAATTGCTTTAATTGTAAGGCCTTATTTGATTAGACACTTTAAACGAATTTAGGAGCCTAGTATGAGGTCTTCTTGGAGGAACTTCTTACTCTAATATGGTAGAGCTGATATGGCCAAATTGTTTATAATACAGCTAAAAATCACTATGGATCATGCTGGATTGTGATCTTGTTCAGATTTGTAGACAGCTATCATTCCTTTGATATAAAAGAATTAATTACCCATGCCAAAAAACTTAGCATACATATTGATTCCAAGTGCTATTGTAACATTTGAGTGGTGGAGTTGTTTGCTTAGTTCTCAAATGTCCAATGACAGAGTAAAAACAAAAAAAAAACCTCTCTCCAGAGCAGACATTGAGGGGGTTTTTTGTCTTAAAACACCAAAAGAAAGGGGTGCTATCTGCATGCAGGAGGCAAGATTGTTTCAGAAGAACAAGTGAGTTCTAGAGAGCAGAAGAAAAGTCGATCTAAAGCATCCCTTTTGCTTGCTACAAGTAGGAACATTTAAGTGGGAGGAAAAGCTGGAAAGGCAGCATCTCGAGCAATCTCTTGAATTGTCTAGGGTCTTAGTAGTTAGCATCTGTGTTCTGATTACGATCTTTTTTTCCAAGTTCATTCTTGGAGTGTGTGACCTATCAGCTTGAGATAGGCTGTTACAGGCTTTGGTGGAATAAACCCGATAATATTCTGGAAAGACTATTTCTCGCTTGTATTCTATATCTTTTAAATGTGGCTTTCGTTTCTTTAGTGACCCAAAAGGCATGACTGCTCTGTTATAACATGTTAATATGTAAGTTTATATAATGTTCTTATAGGAAAGGTGGTAGGCTAAGTAGTTTCTTTCTTCCTTTTAGATTTTAGTCACCAATCTGGATTTCCACGATGAACAGAAGCGTCGCAACTTAAATGGAACATTACATGAGCTTTTAAGGATGAATATTGTCCCTATAATTAACACTAATGATGCAGTTGTTCCACCTCCAGAGCCAAACAGTGATCTGCAGGGGGTAAATGTGGGTAAAGTATTGCAAGGGGGCGGGGGGTCCTCCTTGCAGATGGTACGGTGCTAATGTGTACTTGACTAATGCCATAACCGGGGACCACTGAGGTCTACAGCAGAGAAACAAAGATACAGAATTAGTATGGGGACAGAGGGTACTGGAAGACAGTGTTGACTTGACTGTATTTTGTATGATATACTGTTGTGGGGTGAAACCAGGGCAAATATTGGCTGCTTTACTGAAAGCAAGCGTGCCTCTGCAGGTCATCTAATCCAGCACTCCTTCTTAAAACGGCTTCAGTTAGTGCCTCTTGCCCTGTCACCGGGCATTAAGGTGGAGAATGCAGGTACTGATCACACTGCTTGTCATTTGGATACCACTTTACTAAAGCGTGTGTACTTTCACACGAAGATCACCTTTGAAGTTTCCAGTGGGTGTGAAAAAAGTAGCTCAGAAGGACTTGTTAGTGCTGAGGTAGATTGCTTTTTTATGTTGGCACCAAATATTTCTTAGTTCCTCACACTATTCACTGCTTCTGATATGCATGTGTATTGCAGGTAATTAGTGTGAAGGATAATGACAGTCTGGCAGCACGATTGGCTGTGGAAATGAAAACTGATCTCCTGATTGTTCTTTCAGATGTAGAAGGTTTGTGTGTCATTTCTTTAATTTCTGGTTTTAGTGAAGCACATCACGTTGTCAAACCAACCTCTTTTCCCGTTTTACTGATCTCTTCAGTTCATCTCTTTTATGAGGACAATTGCAATGTATTAAAATAACTCCTTAAGGCCTATACCCGATGTTGACGCTGTGGCATAAGCCAAAGACTGACACACTGTTGAATCTAGGTGAGAATGCATGTGAACCTGAGACCTGTTCCAGAGCCCAGAATACCACATGTACTATGATACTTTTGCTAGCTTCTCAGAATTGTATGATTGTCAGGAGTAGTATGCAGGATAAAAGTTATGTGTCTTGAATCAGGAGTATAAACCAAATACTATTCTACAATAGTTTGTTTCTCCTGGCAGCAGGTTCTGTCAGTGAATTACCGGTGTATTGCAAGTCCTGGTCATTGCTTTCCAGATACCTGGGTCTTGCTAGCTTCTTCTGTCTCCCTTACTTTTGGCTTACACTGCTCCAGTCTTCTGAGCTGTGCTGTTGTGACATAAACCTGGCACCTATGGATGTTGAACTTCCTTTTCTAGAGAGAGAAGGGTAGCGGGTGCAGTTTCAGATCAATGCCGTCCACATCACCCAAGTCACATAGTCTTTTCATCTTTTCCGGATAGGTTTCTTTCAGTAGATCCTGGACTTCAGCACATGCTTGAGGCCCTGAGGAAGAAAGAGGTGTCTTTCCATAAGCACAGTTTCTTTTAGCAGATGCAGCCGGGTTTCATGCTTGATTCTCGTCAAAAATGACTGTCTTAGAACAACTCGTAAAACCAATAGTCAAAACAGTTTGTAAAAAAAACCCCAAACCAAGCACACCCGTCCTCCGAGCGTATTCATTCAATGTGACAACTTGTTTATGGAAAGATGTGTGTCCTCTACTTCCCAAGCTATCAAGGGTGTACACAGATAGACTGCACTTGTGCTCTCTAATTTGTTGTGGCAGTATTTGTTCACATGGAATTTCTGGGAAGTGTGGTGGTGGAGTTGAAGTTTAATATGTTAGGTAAACCGAAGTGTCATTCATCTCCAAGTATAGTTACATTAAATTACTCGATTTTAAAGAATATTAATAAGAGTATGTCTCTGTAGTGATGTGTTCCTTCTTAGTAGAATTCAATAGTTACCCTTTTTTACATGTTTCTGGATTGCCTGTTTTCTCACTGTGCAACCCACCATTCAAGAATATCATCTGAGTCTTTGGTGAGGAGGACTATTCTTTGCCTGTTCAGTTGGGGGGTTGTGTATGTAAGCCCTGATTTTGAACATCTAAAAGCTGCAAACCGTCTCAAACCTCAACCAAGTGTCATTACCTCCCAGCTTGCTTGCTGCTATTCAGCATGTGGGTTTTTGCTTTCTTATTTTTTAGGCTTTCAATCGATCTATACCTTTTGGGTCTGCCAGTTAAGTATTTTGTGCTTTCAGTCCCACAAAAAGAAGGGTTCAGTGGAAGTTTTCAATCCTATAAAGTGGAACACAGCTTTTTAGCCTCATGTTGGTTGGTTTTGTTGGTTTGTTTCCTTTTTTCATGGGTGAGCTTTGGACGTGAGGATGTATAACTGATTTTTACTATTTATTTCAGGACTCTTTGACAGCCCTCCGGGGTCTGATGATGCAAAGCTCATTGACATATTCTACCCAGGAGACCAGCAGTCCGTAACATTCGGAACCAAATCCCGAGTGGGAATGGGTGGCATGGAAGCCAAGGTAGAAATATGGAACATTTGCTTCACATTTGGGAAGGAAAGGGAGCTACATGAGATGATTGTGCTTTGTGCTGCTGTTCGGGTGGATCTTGGCAGGCTGCAGGAATTGGCAGGCGGGAACCTTAGGAGTTCAATAAAAGGAGATGCTGAGTCTTATGCCTAGGGACACTGGTATGGGCTGGAGAGTTGACTGCCTTGAATGCAGGTTCAGTGAAAAGGGCATAGGGGTCCTGGTAGACACCAAATGGAATGTAAGCCAGCAGTATGGCCTTTGGCCAAAGCAGGCCAAGAGCGTCCTGGGTCGCGTTAGAAAGAAAGAACGTAGCCAGCAGGTTGAGGAAAATGACTACTTTCCATCTACTCAGCACTAGTGAAACCACATCAGTAGAGTTGTGTCTGGTTCTAGACACTGCAGTACAGAAAGGACACGGCATGCTACGGTGAAACCAACAGAGAGCCATGAATATGAGAGGCTGAGAGCTGGGATTGTTTACACCAGAAAAAAGAAGGTTTGGGTATAAGTAGCTGAAAGAAGGGTTTAGAGAAGACAGAACCAGGTTCTTCTCAGTGGTATCCCAGGAACAGACAAGAGGCCATGGGCACAGACTGATATACAAGTGATTAAACTGAAATGTAAGAATTTTACAGTGGGGTTGCTGAAGCACTGGAGCGGGTTGCCAAGAGAGCCTGTGGATTCTCTGTTTGGAGATGTTCAAAAGCTGACCGGGTGATGTCTTGAGTAACTCGCTCTAGTTGACCCTGCTTTGATCAGGCAGTTGGACTGTATGATTTCCAGGGATCCTTTCCAGCCTCAGCTATTCTTCGAGTACCCTGAAATGGCATATGGGTTCCTTTTGCTTTTGTTTTAGGTCTAGGTGAATTGAAAAGAGGAAGTAATGTATTACACTCCAGTAGATTTTAAAATGTGACATTTGGAACTGTACTTTAGCGTTTTAAATTAAAATAAGAGTCAGTCCTCAATTCTTTCTTACGCGATAATTCAAAGACTTTGGGAATCCCTGTCTCTTAAATCCGATATGGTACCTCCTTCTTCTTTCTGAGTTTGAAGAATGTACCGTTTGCTTCTGAAGGATATATTGGTGGAGACCAAGGTATTTTAGTTTTTGAGTGCAAGATTAGTAGAAGTGGGAGGGCTAAATGGTTTTAGTGCTGTGTACAGTCAGGTGGTCTCAGTATTCATTGCTGTGAGTACATAAACATGGCTGTGTTGTGAGACTTCAGCCTATGTCTCTCAGGAGGCTGAGGTACGCACTACTGTAGTATTAATTGCTGCAGGTTTCCCAGGGACGTATCTGGAAAGTTGTCTGTAAAAACCAAAGCACATCTTGACTAAGCAGGAAAAGACCAAAGTAAAATTCTTCCCTAGTTATATAATTGATTATTTTCTTTCCTGAAGAATCAAGTAAGTCGCACTCTTACGGAGCGTGGATTGGAAGGTGGCAAAAGGAGGAGGCATTTGTAACTATGTGATGTGCAAAGCTTATTCAGAAATGATTTTCCCATATCTGGCTTCTAGGATAGTTTAAACAATTCCAGGTATTGAAGGTAAAGCTGCCAAGGTCAGAGAGTACTTTTATTGTAGAAGTAATGATCTGTTAGAGTTATTTGGTGTCTTTTGAGTCACATAGAGGCAAATCTTGATGCAGATGTTGTAACAAAAGTTTGCTACAGTTGAGAACGTAGGTGACATTCTTGGAAAACTGTAGCATCAATAATAGAAAACAGATGGTGGCTCAAAGAGCAAATCTCTTATTTTCAGTGTGAAATTTGAGCAACGACGAAGCAGTTGATGGTCTTCTGGTAGCCGAGTTTGATAAGATAGGCCTATCTGACATGTGTGTCTCATAGCAACTATGGACTGTAATACCAAATTGTAGAACCATATTAGGAAAGCATAAAAGTGAGTAAGCAGAGAAGCTTTTGCAATTAAATAAATGACACACAATTAAATATAGTAGTGGGCAATATTGCCTAAATGTTGACTGGGAAAAGAAATGAAGGAAACCACTGGCAGTACCTCTTCAGCAGGTAGCATCTGGGATTTGAGAGAAATCACGTTCTGCTCAAAAACAGGCTAGTCTTAGGACCAGTCAGTACACAGGGATTTCAAAGGACCCTTACTAATAAGCTAATCGTGATGTAAACTTAACATACTGTAGAAGGACTGAGCAAATTTCAGTATTCCAACACTGAAGTTCAGAAATTCCTGAAGTGTGTTGAATGCTCTTTGAAAGCGTAAGTGGTCAATCTGGACATCACAGTGGGCCAAGAAGTCTTGTTGAGAGTGATGATTCAAATAACAAGTGAATCTCTTGCAACTGGCTCTATCCTTTGCTGTAGGTGAAAGCAGCTCTGTGGGCCCTGCAAGGAGGCACTTCTGTAGTGATTGCAAATGGAACCCACCCAAAGATCTCAGGTCATGTCATCACAGATATTGTAGAAGGGAAAAAAGTTGGAACTTTTTTTTCAGAGGTAAAACCTGCAGGTGAGTACAGAGGTAATGGGTACCTTGAGAGTTGTAGAGATTTACTGAAAAATTAGAGTTAAAATTTGTCTAGAGCAGTGCAATAACTGGGAAACCACCCTCTGCTTGCAAAATGGATTTTGAAAGGTATTTTCTAAAGTAGGGATAGAAACTGCTGAATTCCCTCCTCTTCTTCCTTCCCTGGTTCATCAGACTTGCGTTTGAAGAAGGCAATGAGTAGAGTAGAAATTTTACTTTTCATAGTCTTGAGAGTGATCATCAAGTATCCATGATTTCAGTGTGAGAATACGGACATAGAATGTGCTGCTGAACTAAGGTAGCATTTAGGTTTATTTTTTATCATAAATTTCTTTTACGACTCAGTCTTCTGGTATGGTAGGTAGGAATGTTTTCCTGCCACTGCATTGCTCGAACTGTGTAATAATTGCTGGATAAAATCAGACCAAAGATCCATGACCTTTGCAGAATAGATACCGGAGTGATACTTTTGACTTGCACTTTAAGCCAAGTGAATTTCTTTGTGTATAATAATCCGTAATGGATTTCTTGTATAAATATGTCAGATCATCCTTTGAACCCGCTTGGTGTCATTATGGTAAAATGCATCTTTGGTTAGCCCCACTATTATAATTTGGTATCAGCAGTTAAGCTTTTAATCTTGTTATCCTGTTCTGAGTCACAAATATGGTAAATAGCAGAAGTCCGTCCCTGTGGACTATTGTGGTGTTTACTCCAGTCGTCTCTTTGTCTTCTATCTTCCAAAACCCACGCTTTGGAAATTCAAGTAACTTTTAAAAACCAGGTATATCTGATTACATACATCATTTTTCTCCAAGAACACTAAAAAAATGCCATATTGTGCGAGGTATGATGTCACTTCAAAAAGCTGTTTTAAGACGTCTTAAATTAGTCTAATTAATCTTACGTCCACTAGTTCTTTTCTTACACTTCCCACTATACCTCTCTATAATTTCTACTCTGGCAATTTCCGTGGGACCCTTCTTAAATGGAAGTTGTGTTCAAGTCACCTGGTTTACAGGCTATTTCAGGAGAGTTTAAAATGTCAGTTTATCTGCGAGCTACTTGTGAATTCTTTGCAGGAATGCTACCTGGACACGGTGACTTGAAACAGAAACACAGCCTGTTTTATATAATTTCAGCACCTTGCTTCTAAAATGCATACAAGGAAAGACAGAGGGAAAGCAATTTTTCTGCGAGTTGTTACTAGGATTTTGGCTTCCATTATTGTTTGTGTGTTCCCATGCATACATTCCTCAGCTGCATACTTAAACTTTTCAAAGTTTGCCTCTTTTCTTTCAGTAGCCTACCATGCCCTAGAGACTTAGCTATCCTGTTGTTCTTCTGCCCTTTGTTAAGTCTTTTTGATACATGCTGCATACTTGCTGTGACACAGAATCTTCATGATGATTTTTATGTAGGGACCATAACAGTATTTTTGTGTCAGGTACAGACTTTTCTGTCTTAGCGTACAACGTTTTTATTTAATTTGTCTGTTAAAAACTGTACCGGCTTTCATGCTCTGAACAAAGAATTGGAAGACGAACGGACTAGTGCTCGCTTTGTCTGCATAGCATATTTTTGGGTTTTTTCGCAGGCCCTACCGTAGAACAGCAGGCTGAAATGGCTCGAGCTGGTGGCAGGACCTTGGCGGCTCTACAGCCTGAGCAGGTGACAGAACAATATGGTCAAGTTGTTAAGACTGTGCACGTGTGGCAAGTTTTACAACACGGACTTATAACGTAAATGGGCCCCTTGGGACAAGAATCTATTATTTCTGTGCCGTATCCATTGTTTGCATTGTAGCCTGCTTAAAGATGAGAAGAGCAAAAAGATCGTGTTCCTTGGGGCCGTGAAGTAATACGAGCTTTCATGCGGGGTTTATAAAAAATTTAATATCATCCAGTAACACACAGAAGCTAATTGTGATCAGAGCTGCTGAAGGATTGACTGGAATAACTTGCTCCATTCACATGTATGTGGAATTTAGCATACAACATGTATACAAAAGTGGAGCTGTAGACAATTACTGCTCTGCAGCTGGGTGGGTATAATGTGGTTCAAGGTGCTCTTAAAGGAAGGACGTAAGTTTGGTGAAGAAGACTGGGTAAGGCATGCAAGATAACAAAAAGCAAGGTAAAGGCCGAAGCAGTGTTCGGTTTTCTTTTTCAATGTGATGCAGGCTGGAAAAATCAGCTGGCTGAGTATCAGGAGAGTAGAGATAGTGAGAAGATGTGGTCAGCATAAATGGACTGCAGGAACTAGATGTCAAACAGCGTGGACTCTGAGTAAGAAGTCAGTTCAGAAATTGTTTTCTCTTTCAGAGAGCAGAGATTATTTATCGTCTTGCTGACTTACTGACGGACCAGAGAGAAAACATTCTCTTGGCAAACAAAAAGGACTTACAGGACGCTGAAAATAAAGGTACTGTTTCAAATCCTTCCACGGTAATACTATGATCTTGGACCGCTCTGGGCCTCAATACAAATGAGCAGAACTAGAATCTTCTGTCACCTGGGATTGGGTAGTGTGGCTGACACAGATTAGTGAACCCAGGACTTTGTAATGTAAGCTTGTCAATGTAAACAGCTGCAGCTTCCTTCATTGCATAAAACAGATGCCTTCATCAGAGAAGATACTGAGGCAGTGCAAAACACCAAGCGGTGTATTGTAAAAGAAAAAAAAAAAAAAAGGAACAAATATCTCTGTCACTGTCACACATAAAGTGAGTATTTTCTGGGCTGGTTAATGTAACGTTTGGTTCCTGAAGGGAAGGCTATCATCTCTACACTTAAATTGATGCTCTCCAAAGAGAATTGTGTCCCCTTCTGATTGCGGAAAGTTCTCTTTAGGTGGCTCAGATGAAACCCATTCTTCTGTGTTAGACCTATGCATTCATTGAGAAGCTGGAATTGAGATGCGTATGTGTTGGCACAGCAAATACATGAACAGGACACATCGTGAATTGTAATACTCTGTGGAAGGCACCACTGACCAGAGTATTTGATGCGAAATTGCTGGGTTAACGTATTGTTTGAACATGTTCAGACCAGAAAATTCAAGTTGTTCTTGCCCAGTCTGCACAAAAATGCTATATGCACATGTCTGTGCTTTGGTGTTTCTGTTTGGAAAACAGAAAGATGAAATTACTGCCCGGACCTTCCGGAAACACTGCAAGGGTAGAAATTTGTAAGAAATTCAGTCATGCATTCAGTACATGAAATAGGACAAACCTTATCTTTCTGGATGTGGCTGGTTTGTGTGGTTGCTTCGTGTACAAAGGACTTAAACCGCATTAATTGAAAACGTGGTGGGTGAAATCGTCGTCCTATTTGAGGGGTTTTATTGTGAGTACTGGACTTAATGCTGTGCATTTTTAATCTCAGGTTGCTTGCTAGGGTGTGGGAAACAACTTAATTTTCCTTAGGTTCAGCACTCGTTTACGTCACTTCTGCTTGAGCCTAGGAAGACCGATCTATCTTCATCACAGCTTTTTCTTTCTTTTAGGGAGATTAGCACTCCCTTTGTTGAAACGCCTAAGTCTGTCTACTTCAAAGCTGAACAGCTTGGCTATTGGTCTGCGTCAGATTGCAGCATCGTCGCGGGACAGCGTCGGCCGTGTGATTCGACGAACTCGAATAGCAAAAGACCTGGATTTGGAGCAGGTGACAGTGCCAATTGGTGTCCTTCTCGTGATCTTTGAGTCTCGTCCTGACTGTCTTCCACAGGTAGGTAAGGAGGGTAGATTACACTGTTGGGCATTTTCTGTTGGCGAGCAAGTAAGAGACTACAAGAAGTATTGTTTCAAAGGACTCTGGCTTGGTTTCATCTACAATTGATTTTGTTGGCATCCCTATTTTTTATGCAGAGATGTTTTCAGAACTTGCTTCTGCAATGTTGAGTTAATCATTTGTCTTATGCCCGGAATAAGGCAGGTATGTTAAGGGCAAATGCCTTTCTTTGCGGCACTGTGTGAAAGAATTGCTGTAAGTAAATGCTGTTATGAAACGCGTGAAAATATGAGTGCTGAACTAATGCTGCAGAGGCAACCTCGGTCTTACTTTCTAACTCCCAACTACTTTGCTGAGCAACTGACGTAGATTTTAAAATGGAAACAAAAAAGCCCCCTTGATTATCAACATTTCTTCCCACAATTAACATTAGGTCTAGGAAGCTTGATTGAGGAGTTCTCTAACATATGTGCAGGTGTTTGAGTAGAAAAGGATAAGTACAGCCACTTTAAGAGGATGTGAGGTTCAACCAGTGGACAGCTTTATACTTCATGCCAGATTTTTGTGAGTAGCCCCCATTTCACAGTGAAAAGGAGTATGTTGTAGGAAGAAACAAAAAGGCACCGGTCTCCCTTGACTACCAGCTCTGTTTGTTACAGATAACCAGTATGTTACCTTGAATTCTAGTCTGTCTTCCTGGACTTCAGCCCAGGTCTCTTGCCTTGCATAGCTGATGTCTTCCTCTTTCTCTTCACTGTATCTTAAAACTTACAGCAGACTGACTCCTGCTGGCTTCTCTGCCCTGCCCTCCCTTCCCCTGCTTTGTTTTACAGACTTGGGATAGCTTGTCTTGGTAGCTGCTTTGCTTCTTGCCAACCTCCTGTCCTCGTGCTCACATCAGGCTTCCTGATGCAACTTCGGAGGATCATCTTTGATAGCTCTGCATTTCAATTGCATGATTTCTGTCCCATCCTGTACCTGATAGTAGGAGGGTCTCTGATTGCAGAGGAGCAGTTCCCTACTCTTAGTTTACTCCTGCATCTCATGCTTGCTTGGGTTAAGATTTAATAAGCCTCTAATGACCATATACAAGCAGCATGTCTGCCTCTAATACTTACAGGGCGAAATTGCAAGCATCCCTCAGAGACTGTTTTGTATAGATTCCACCAAGTCCAGTTGTTGCGCTGAAATACAGTCATGCTCTACTAGTCTTTGGGACTGAACCATTTCAAAACCCCTTACTTTGTGTTCTACTTTTAATCACACAAGTTTTTGATTTTTGTGTCTTAATTCTTGGTATTTTTTTCTTTTCATTTTTCCAAACCGGGTCAGAACCTTTCTTTTAATCTTATGCCTCTTTATTTAAATAGGCTTATTTGTTCAGTTTTCCTTTGTAATACTGATCTGGAGGGGCAGATACCTAGAAGGTACTTTTAAAGTACAATCAGATGGCTTCTTAATGTCTAGTTATATAAGTTAAAAAGACACAGGATAACTATGTAAGGCAGACTTCCCAGACTGTTAGACTTCAGTGTGTTTTTCGAAAGTGTTTCTTATTTTTCAATATTCTTTTCAAATGAGGTAGAATTATTGAGCATTGTGATTATTATTACCTATTTGATACTAGAAGGGGAAAGATGTATCTGGCCGGTTATTTTATGAATCGGGATCTGAAGCGTGCCACCAAGCTAACTTCCTGTTAGGCGTGAGCCTGGCTCATTTTGGCATCAGCATCTCAACAGTGCACAATGGATACTGTAATGAGTGTAAGTTTGGTGATGGTATATACAGGCGATGATAATGATACGTATAATATTTCCCAGGAGATAGTAATACGGCAAAATAACTTAAAATACTGAGTTTGTTTATTCTAAAGGTTCTGGAGACCAGGTGATTTTGTTTTCCAAAGGAGTGCATGCATGCTTTTTAACTTTTTTTTAAGTAGGTGGACAAATTGTGAGGCCATTGTGAACAAAGTTGGGATCAGGAATACAAAAGTAAAATAAGTTTTAAGTACAAAAGGATACAAAAGTAAAATAAGTTTTGAAAAAGAGCTTTATCACATCTGACATACCCCTAGGTAGAAAAAAAAGAGAACTTCTTGCATCGCTGGACTTAAATGGGTGAAATCTGACACCTTAAACAGAAGGGCAGCAATATCTGTTGCGTTCTTCTGGGGATAAACATGGAAGCAAAGACGATGCTGGGCCTATGGCCTCAAATATTTTTTCTCCACGCTTAGAGCAAGTGTTGTCTATTTATGACTGCTCTTTTAGACAGCATGATGAAAATTTTTTTCCTGTTCGTAGGAAGAGCTTATTTGCCACTCTGTGCTGGAATGATTAGGGACGAGAGTTCTTGGTCCTAAAATTATTCTCCTTGGGGTAATTCCCCACACAGCTACCCGATTCATACGAAGCCCTATGTCCATACTTTACTCTGACTTGTTCACTGTAGTCTCAGCATGGCAATAGCACCCTGAAAACTCAGGTTTGTTCCTGAAACACTAGCACATTTCTGGAGTTAAATGTGCCCCTACTTGTAATGGTTTTTCGAAGCCATAAAAGGAAAACTGCAGATTAATATTGAGTAAATTGACTGAACAGAAAATCCTGGTTTTATTTTGTGGGTGTTTTTCTAACAGAAGAAGCAGATTACAATTAAGGGGTTGTTTTTTTTCCCGTAATAAACTCCTTTGACAGGTGTCTGCTTTGGCCATAGCCAGTGGAAATGGCTTATTACTTAAAGGAGGGAAAGAGGCAGCACATAGCAATCAAATCCTTCATCATCTGACACAAGAAGCACTCTCTATTCACGGAGTCAGAGATGCAGTGCAACTGGTAAGTGCCTAGAGTTAAATCAACTATTTCTTTGGTACGGTGCGTATAAAAAGTGTGGGCAAAACTTGAGAGTTCAAGCTGTAAACTCTTTGTATTGCAACTACCACAGGTGAACACGAGAGAGGAAGTAGAAGATCTCTGCCGTTTGGATAAGCTGATAGATCTTATCATTCCACGTGGTTCATCACAGCTAGTCCGGGATATCCAGAAAGCTGCTAAGGGAATCCCGGTGATGGGACACAGTGAAGGGATCTGTCACGTGTATGTTGACACAGATGCCAGTGTTGAGAAGGTCACACGAATAAGTAAGCTGTGGGACGGTGACTCGAATCTCATGGGTGTAATTGAACTTTGGAGTATGCAATGTAGTTTTGGCAATTTATAATTTATATCATATCAAAAGTCTTTGTTGTAAATGTTAGTAACCAATTATCTACTCTTAAACCTCAGTCCGAGACTCAAAGTGTGAATATCCTGCTGCCTGTAATGCTCTGGAAACTCTCTTAATTCATCGAGACTTGCTGAGAACTCCGTTGTTTGATCAGATCATAGACATGTTGAGAGTAGAACAGGTTAGTCACTGGTACTTGTGTTTTGTTGTTTCTGTTTGGGTTTTTTTCTAAAACTTTAGAAGCGTTTGGTCTGGCTGGTGTAGCCCTGTTTACATGGCATAACATTTTAGTTAGCCGTGTGTGTCTTTGTACGTGTCAATGAAATTTGCTTCTACATACAGTGTCAAGTGTTTCTGTAGAAATGATCTGAAAGCAGCTTATTCAGGACAGCTACAGGCTGTTACTGGGATACCTTTGCTATATGCTTCCTTGTATATAGCAAAAATGATCTGCTGCCTTAAAAGAGCATATGCACAACCCTTTCTCTACCCTTTCAAATTCAGCCAGATGCAAAGCCTCTTCTTCCTGAATCTATTAATGTAGCTTCTTACCCAAGTGAATTCCCTTCCTGTTTTTATCCTTTCTGAATTTGCTTCATACATGCCTTTTTTTAAATTTTCCTCTTGCATGCCCTTTATTCCCACCCATTTTCCCTCCTGGTATGTCAAAGGACATCAAAAGGCTAGTGTACTAATTAGTTGTCTAGACACAAGCAATGTTTTTTCAGTAAAGGTAGCAGAGATGCATCAGGAAGAAATAGCCATGAAGTAGTATGAATTGCACATAAATCAAGGGTTTTCACACAGCACTGTGTATTTGACAAATAGAGTGTACAGGCAGTGATTAATGCAGGATAGAGAGGTCATATGTTTTGATGATGTTAAAAGGGTTACAGTAAAAGAAGCCGATAGGTAGTCAGGAGCAAGTTCTCAATGTTTGGGGCTTTTTAATGTCTTGTTTGGTCGTTTCTTGGGAAGGGTAGAGTGCAGGGTAGATGTTTGTATTTTGGACGGGAGGAATATGAGTACTAGTGCATTTCTACCACCACTCACCCATCTCCTTATGCAGTGGGGAGGATATTACCTCTGTCTAAGCTGACCCGACAACAAGCAACATGCAATTATTGGGCAGGATTGTGCAATTAAAGTAATTTATAGTTGCGCAAGAAAATGTTGGTTTACAGATACCTTCTTAAAAGCCTTCACATTTGGTAGGCTTATGCCCTATTTCCCATTTATGCTCGTCTTGTCAAAATTTCTTCTGTTTCATTTGCATGGGATTTCTGTGCTGTATCTGTTCTAAACTCTCTCTGAAATTGTTTAGGTGTTTTGGCAGGGGTCGATAATGTGTTAAAATCTTCTTTATAACAAATGAAAAATCCGTGTGAGTTTTCTTGGGTTCGGACCCAGTAACTCCTTTGCGTCTGAGATGTGCTTCAGAGAGGGCTGATACCAATTTATAAAGTAAAAGGATAAAAGCCATTCAAGATCTTAAGACTTCTATAGGTGCAAACTTGGAAGCATTCCTTTCGTTATTCTCTGCACTGCACTTGCTGTCTTAAAACAAAGGCTGGCTGCAGATTTTAGCTGTTTTCCTAGCAGTGGTGTACTGGCCTTTCGTGCCTGATGACTAAGTGATGCAATTGCTTTAAGTCATTTCAAATGAGTCCCGATTTAGGAGCTTGTCATGGTAGGTAGCCAACCTAGCATGTCAGTTATCGTACCTTGTAGCTAATTCACCTGTGTGCCAAGTTTCCCAAAGTATAGGTGTATTTTTCTTACGCTGCGTGCATGCGGTGGATTAACTCCAGTCAGTGGCTAAGCACCATCCAGCCGCCTGCTTACTCTCCCCTCCTCCAAGTGGGAGGGACAGGAGGAGAAAATTAGAGCAAAAGCAAGGAACCTTGTCGATTGAAACATGCCTTGATAAGTGAAGGAAAGAGGAAGAAGAAAGGGGACAAAGAGGAGGAAACAACTCAGTAAAAATGTAAACCCCAAAACAAAACTAAAAACCCACCAGCCCCCCAAAACACTCACAAGGCAAAGCTAATTCCTTGCTGTCTGCCACAAACAAACCAATGCCCGGCCAGTCTCTTGAGCAATGCCTACCTTCTTCAAAAACCCCCTCCTCTCAGTTTGTATTGCTGCACGTGACATTATATGGCATGGAAAACCCCTTTGGTCAGTTCTGGTCGGCTGTTGACTCTGTCCCCTCCCAGCTTCCTGCACGTTCCCAATCTTGCTAGGGGCACAGAGATGGAGCAAGGTGGAAGAGAGAACCTTGATGCTGTGCAAGCTCTGTTCAACAACAGCCGAAACATTGGTGTCTTTTTAACACCGTTTTAGTCACAAGTCCAAAGCGTAGCGCCACAGGGACTGCTGCCCGTCCCATATTGAGTACAAGAAGCTACACTTTCACCTGAAAGGCTCTGGTATGGTCAGTAGCCACAAACAAAATGTTTCTGGTATTGCAGGTGAAGATTCATGCTGGCCCAAAGTTTGCATCTTACTTGACATTCAGCCCTTCAGAAGTGAAATCTCTGCGCACAGAATACGGGGACCTGGAGTGCTGCATTGAGGTGGTGGACAGCGTTCAAGAGGCCGTTGAACATGTCCACAAGTATGGAAGTTCCCATACGGATGTTATTATCACAGAGAACGGTTAGTGACCAGGCTCCTTCTTTAAACTGCTGTTTTGGTTTGACTGCTAATTCTTGGTGTTAGTGTAACTAATTACATCGTAGTAGTTCTTCTCTTGGGTCTGTGCCAGTTCAAAACCTTACTAGAGCTGTGCCAAGACAAAGGTTGACTCTCCAACCAAACCAAGCCCAGAACTTCTGAGAATCAGCTGCAGTTAAGGTCACGTTGATCTGCGGCTGGCCAGTGTGAGTCAAGTAGGCTTCTATTTCTGTACTTCGTGCTGAGCTTAAATGCGCGTCACTAAAAGGCATGCATTTGATACCATAACCACTGTCACAGGACCTGGTGAACTAGTGATTTGTACTGGAAGTAGAGTTGCTCTTGAACGTCTGTCTCGTTGCGAAGGGCTACTGACCTCCAAGTTCATACACTTGCCTGTAGCATTTCTGCATTATACTTCTCAAATACTACCTGCAATAGCAAGCGAGTTTAGGATTGTTCAGTATCTGGAACAATTCTATGGTTGACACTAATGGAGAGCTGACTGTAGCTTAACTGTCTCAGTTTGAATGATAAATGCTGTTTGGGGCAGCTGTTCTTTCTTCCCGGTCACGCAACTAAATCCCTCTTTGAAGGTTCTAAACTGAATGGGGTTAGAATTAGACGTCTTTTTGCTTTCTTCTAATCTTTGCGAGCTTCTTCTAAGATTTGCCATTGCGTCTACTTCATAAGCATACTGGTAGGAAGGTATAAATGAGCGTAGCTTAGCCCAGGCTGTTTAAGTACCGTCTTATATGGTTGCACGTGAAAGTTGTATTGTTATATCTGTTCGCTGGTTTATGCTGCCTTTATTGGAATACGTGATCATTCCATATGTAATGGATTTTATTTTTGTCTCTGGCTCTTTCCCAGAGAAAACGGCAGAGTTCTTCCTCCAGCATGTGGACAGCGCTTGTGTTTTCTGGAATGCCAGTACCCGATTCTCTGATGGCTATAGATTTGGACTTGGTAAGAGGGAAGATATTGCAGGGTTGTGACCGCAGAATTTTCTGGTATGTGAGAAGTGTGGCAATATGAAGCCTGAAAGATAGGATTCGTCTCTTCTCTTACTGTCTAATAAAAGGTTTTCAGGAAAGGTACTGTACGAAAAGTTGAAGCCTAGAAATTTCATCCACGCAAAGACGTTTTGGATCCTTTGAAGCTCTATTCAATTGCAATAAAGTATGCTGCATGCATATAGTGATAGAACGACGCAATACAGGATGTGAAATGGCTTTCTAATGATGCTATAGAGAATGCAATGCTTCGGTCCTGCTAGGCAGATCGAGATGCTGTCCAGTGTGCCAGTCCTGCAGTGTTAAGGAATGGAGGGCAGGAACCGAACTGAATATGAGCTGCTTAAATAAACAGGTGCAAAGGTGTGAATTGCAGAAGACAAGGGCAACGTTCTTTCATGAGGTGGAAAATCAGAAGTCTCCACTATGCGCTATTACTGTGTCAGCTGGAACAGTGTTCCGTGCGACTAAAAAACTCCAGTTAAAGTCTTTCAGTATCTCCTCAATGTGCTGAAAAAGGACGTAAGATCATACTGGTTTAGCTTTTCTTTTTTTTTTTTTTTAAGGATTATGGCCTCAGATCAGTGTAAGATCAATGTAAGATATACCTCTCTTTCTCGTGCATATTTTTCTGAAAGTAACTGTAGCAGCCAGAAGTATAAACATTTTAATTTATAATGTAATAGTTAACCTCCTCGAGCTTCTCTATCAGGTAGATAGAACTGGTACTTGGAGAGGAGCAGAGAAAGGCAGGTCCCTGAAAGGCAGGCAGCTTTTTTACTTAGAGGTGCAAAACCGTTTGGTATGAAGTGAACATCATCAGAGGATTAATTACCTTTATCTTGGGTGTTTCCTACAGGTGCTGAAGTGGGAATTAGTACTTCGCGTATCCATGCACGTGGACCGGTGGGAATTGAAGGACTCTTAACTACGAAGTGGTTGCTGAGGGGGGACAATCATGTTGTTTCTGACTTTTCAGAGCATGGGAGCATGAAGTATCTTCATGAGAGCCTCCCTCTCCCTCAGAGAAATGCCAGCTAAAAACGTTGGGGAGAAAACCCGGGGATAGAATTATTTCCTGAAGATGTTCAGGCTTCAGGATGATCTCTGGTGGAGAAGTTTGTTTTTCATCTTCGGAAACATTGTCCTTGGTCATTGTGCAGTACAATGAATACAAAATGATCCCATCAGTGAGAATTTCCCCTCTCCCCTTTCAGTTTCCTTATATAGTATCTGCAAACTGACCTCACTTCTCCCAGAGACAGATTTTTTCAAATCACACAGGTAACATAGGGAAGGATTTCAGTATCGATTACATTCATTTTTTATCCCAGAGCTCCTTGTAGCAAGTATGTTTGGTGGTGGAGCGTAATTTTTTTTTTCGTAAGTTTCGTTTTACTCAAGTACCTATTCAGGAGAACAGACTCAATAGTTTTGGTTTTGAGGGTTTTTTTTTCTTAATCTCTTGATGGCCAGAAAGCTTTGTGCTTAATTTCTTTGTATTTGATCAGTCTTAAGATAGGGGGACGGATGTTCCAAATGTATAGTAAGTTTTTGACCGAGAAACCTTTTATATCTTAATTCTTTGTATTGTTGACTACTGTAGATAAATAACATAATTGTCCGCTACATTGATTTTGTTACTTATTTGTACAAAAAGTTTCTTTTTCTTCGGTTTTGTATAAAACTTACTCCAACAACACTTTGACGGTGGCTTGTCCGGAATGAAGCTCTCCATCTGCACGAACGCTTCTCTTAGTGCACTGCAGCCCCGGCGCACGGCTGGCGGCCAGAGCTCCCCGCCGGCTGCATATTTATAATTGTAATAAATATGTAAGCCCAATTGAAGATAAAAACAAGTATAAAACTTTATTTCGTGTCCGAGAGTTCGAACACGCAAAGCCACGATCGAAAAGGAGACAGTGCCAAGCCCGGGGTTGGAACTGGGTGAACACAGATCTGACCTCTATCGCATCGGACCTCCCTCCGTTCACGAAAGCTACCTCTGCTAGCTTGTTTATATACAGTTTTTTCCCATAAAGTCCGGATCCTAGGTATTATTTTTGTTAATCAACTTACTCATGGACTCTGCCATTCATGGAACTGGGGTGCACAAAGCACATCCTGGGCTTGATTGTTCCCTCATCACCAGGGGTTGTTATCTGATGGTCCATGATGTTCCTTATCTGGGTCCTCGATCCGACCGTTAGCACCTGAGCTGGGAGGGGATCTTCGGAGATGATCTAATCGGTGTGGTCTTCTCGGAAATTTATTCAGCTCAATGCTTTCTTGATTAGCGGTTGTTCTCTGTAGCTCCGTTTTTGGAATGCAAATTTGTTCCCTGGGTGAGGTTACAATTTTTCCTAGGCAGGTTCGGCTTAAAAAAACTGGTTACAGCTTAACTTAGTACATATTTCGATTATTACATATTTGAGCACGAATTTCCCGCTTTTATTTATAACATAATGAAACCCGCTGCAGGGCCGGGAGCTCTGTTGACTGCTGTTATCATTTATAGATGCAGCTCGACAACTTTTACCAGCAGGGCCCATCTCGGAGTGTGGGGTTCGGCCCTGGGCGAGCGCCCCGACAGCCGGGCCCGGGGTGCCGCCGTTGCCGGCGGTGCGCGCGGGCTGGGAGCCGTGCTGAGGGGTCGCACCATGGCGAGCGCGGGCGGGCGGGCGGCCGCCTCGTCCACCTCGGAATCTTACATGGACCGCGGCTCTTCCACGCCGGGCGTGGGCGGGCGGGCGGAGCAGACGCCCCGCTACACCCTGGGGCTTCTGCAGACGCCGCACAGTACGGAGAGCACCGTGGGCTCCTCCAGCGGCGGGGTACGGCCGGGCGGCTCCAGGGGGGAAGGCCTCGCAGCCGGCCGGGCCGCCGGGAGCAGCGCGGTGAAGCCGGCCGTTTCCGAAAGGGGAGGTACGCTCTCTGCCCAGGCCTTTATCTCTTTCTTTACCCTCCTGCTCTCTTTGCTCGGGTCGGGTTCCGAAAGACCTGTTAAAAGCGGTGCTTACTGAGGTGGGGTAGCAGCAGCTCACAGTCAGAGAGACCACCTTTCATTTAGCCTGCCAGAACAATGGGAGTCGCTCCTTGCATTTGTTTAAATAAATCTCTTATTTTCTGTAGATAGCGGTAGCCGAGCTCTCTGGTGTGATTTTTAAACGTGTTTGAATTGCTGCACAGTGTTTGCTTTACAGCAGAGAGCTGAAGCATATTCAGTTGGTTACGAGTTTCGGGTTTGTGTTGGATTTGTTGGTTGTTCTGGGAGTTTTGTTGCTGTTGGTTTTTGGTTTTGTTTTTATTTTTTGCCTGGCCTTTGAAATAGCTTTAAGGGCCCGTCGTCCTCGATGTATGGTAAGAATGTTGTGATCCTGCAATGCGATACTGCTATTTCCCATCCTTTACGTAAATCTACTATCGAAGTCCGTATCTTGGCAGGCAGCAAGAAAAGTTAAAATTGTGGTGTTTTCAGACGAAAAGAAACTGGAAACAGTTGGAAATTGCTTTAACACTTGCTGCAATGAATTCTGACGTACATATATCTCCATTATGCATAAACAGGAAATTAAGTAAAATGGGTTTGGGTAATATATATGATTACTGAGAAATCCCAAAAAAACCACAAACAGAATGCTAATTCGAATAGGGCATGACTTAAATGTTTGGTTTAAGAAATACCTGTATATGGTTTGGTTCATCTGGTCATTAAAATTACTTTTCTCCCCCTTTTATGCCAGATTCAGTAACTTTTAAGAGAACTCTCTTCTGCCAAAACTCTGAGCGAACGTGTGCCAAAATCTAAGGGAATGCTATTTTAAAAAAAATTGTCGATTCGCATTGCAATGCTGATGTGTCCACTCTTTAAGAAGTCACCAACCAGTCTGAAGTAATATTTTTATCACTTGTCACAGTTTTAAGGTTAAAAAAAAAACCCCAAACAAAGAAAAAGAAAACCCCACCTTACCCTCCAAAAAACCCAAACAAACGCCAGAACCCCGGTACTGTAAATATTTTTTGTACCAGCCAACCTTGATAAAGAGTCACGAAGTTAATTGATCATCTAAAAGCAACACTGAAGCATTTTGTGTGTCAGTTTTTAATGTAATATAAGAAACAGAAACATTTGCGTTTGCATGTTTTATAATACCTGAAGTTTTTAAAGTTTTACGGGGATCTGCTGTTTATAATTTCAGTCATTTTTTTAATCTTAAAAAGCAGTTACCTAAATTAGATTAAGGATGTCTTCAGTCATCTCAAGAGAATTGAAAACAAGTAAATTATTTAAATAATTTCTTGGAATTTAAAAGTGTTCTGAGACAAAGATATTTTGCAGGACTTAAAAACGTAGGTAGATCTTAAGTACACGAGTAAAAGAAACTGCTGTTAACAAATATAACCGACATTACTGTATGATTTCTGAGAGTTGATCCCCATAAATTCAAAAGGTTATCGTCCCCAAGTAGTTCTTTGTTTTCTTTTATTGTCCTATTTTTTAAAAGGAATGCTCAACTTTTAAAAAAAGGTTTTCATAAACACGTGTGGAGTTTTAGGTAATGATTTTTCAAATGATGAGCAAATGTGAGATAAAGTTGATTTATTGCATTCTTTCATAAATCTAGAATTTATCAGAATATTAAATGATGCATAGTTAAGTGACTTCTATTGTATTATTTCAGTTCAACAGTGTAAATTATTTTTTTTTATTGGCACTGAAGGTAATCTCATTGTAGAAAATAATCATATTAATGCAAGCTTGTTTTCAAAGCAGTCTGATTTTTATTTCTTTTTATACTCTGGAGAGCTTTCGTTGAATGACATTTTGCTTGGATATCTCTATTTCTACTAATAAAAAATGAAGTTTCGTAAGCTGGTTTTTGTGTATCGCTTTCTGAATAAAATTTTATTGTGGCTGTTTTCATAATTTACTTATTTCTCTCTCCCCTCAGAATCATATTTTGGGGACAAAAGTTCTTGTGTAGAAAATGCTAACACATTGAATCTCACGAGTTCTTCTTCTGTGCGAGGCCTGAATAGCACACGCGTAGCAAAAACACCTCTCTCTTCTGGGAGATCTGTTTGCAGGAGCCATACCCCTCTTATGGGATATTCGGGTAAGAGTAACAGCTCTCAGAGGAAATAGTCCACCTTCCATTTCTGATGTTATTTTATTGAACACAGTTTAATTTTTAATGCGATATGTTAAGATAATAAAATAAAACACAATGTGTTTTGTACTACAGAGGATGCTGCCAAGGAACAATACACTAACAAGAAAACAGTACTTTACGTACTGAGAAGATGTTTTAGTATCGCATCCTCTTGCTACTTACTTTGCATTCGTGTATGAATTATCAGGGTATTTAGAATTCAGACTTTTTTCAAATTGTCCAAAATTGAATTATATTTGTGGACACCTAGCGTGGTCACTAAAGAGCCCGAATTCATGCACATCTCTAATCAGGGTTTATTTTTAGGCTTGTAATGCATCGGACATCACATGTAATTCTCAAGTTTCTTGATGAAAGTTTTATGTATTTTATGTTGGCCTGTTCAGAGGTGTAGAACACCTGTTCTTCGGAACACTTACACAGTAGCTGATGGGGGTACATTTTGCAGTGCTTCGTATGAGCGAAATGGTGTTACGGGGTAATGATGCCTTGTGCCGTACGTATCATATGTGCTCTGATAATGCAAAAGTAATGGGATTTAAAGTTAGTTCTTTCACAGTCTGACTAATCATTGTCAGTTCAGTCTTCAGTGTTCTTAAAGACCTAACTGATAATGATTCTTTCACGCATCTGTGTATTTGTTTATCCTTGCCCTGTCGTTCGTGATGCTCCTCAATCTTTCATTGATCTGTATTGAATGTAACTGAATATATACGACTGTTTTGCAGTTACGTCCTCATCTGCAGTTTCCGCTCATGCTGTTGCATCGGTTATTGTAGCTATAGTAGAAGGAAGAGGCCTTGCCAGAGGTGAAGTAGGAATGGCCAGTATAGACTTAAAAAATCCTGAGATGATTTTATCACAGTTTGCAGACAATACAACTTACGCCAAGGTATTTTATGGGCCAATTGTTGTGACTTAATTTCTCGAAAAAAACTTACGACTAATGGGAAATTAAATTTCTGGTTTGTGGAAGAGATTTCTCAAAAGTGGAAGTAACAAGTTCTAGAAAATGTGCAGTGTTGAAAAGACTGCTGCTTTCCTTACTGTGCCTCAGATATTAAAGAGGAAAGAATGTTTTTCAAAAGAAAAATAGCATTTCTGCAAAATACACTGTTTGTGGGACTGAGATGCCTTGTTTTGAAGAGTGTTTGGCAATATATGGTAGCAGAACTTGCAAGTATTCTTCATCGGGCAGAACAACTCTGAGAACAGAACTGCATGAATGTGCACGTGTGTAGAGTAATTATAGGTCTGGCTTTGGTTACATAAATACTCCTTCTCGGTTTGAAATGAAAGTCACTCAGCGTATGGCCGGCACTGCGTATTCTGCATTAATTTGGTGAGTAGTCTCTGGTTTATGCAGCAGCAGCATTAATGAAACATCCTTCATGGTCTTGTTGAGTTAGGCGTGCTAGAAAATAATGTGGCTTGTAGCATCTTTACAATATTCAAAGAAACAAAATCTTTATTAGGACAGTAAGTAGCACTGACTCAGGATATAAACAACCATCAAATCTGTTTACTAAAGCAGATGTTGTATAATGCTTGGGGTTTCTTTGTTTTGTTTTAATTTTAAGCATTAGTGCTTTTAAAGCCTGTTCTGGTCTCAACACACATTGCTACATACTGAACATCCTGTATAACTGCCTCTCGGGCCATGGTCAGATTGTTCATTGTTTTCCTGCCTTACAATTATAAAAACTGGCATTTTTATGTGTACACATAATTTTCCATTTAGATTACTGAGTTCTCCGTTCTGTGCTCATACCTGATACTGCATCCACCATCCAGTCAAAAAAAGAGAGATGCTAGTGTACAACTACTTTTCCCCTAATGCCAGAAACACCCTAACAGCCTAATTTCTTGCCTTAATCTCTCACACCTTTAACGATGTGTGAAAAAATTCATGTCGCCTGAGGTTTATGTCCTCAGAGGAGGCCTTTTGATTCATGAACAAAGGGAAAGGCCATGGGGCATCGCCCCATGGGGTCTCTCAAATTGTTGGAGGACTGCAGCCTCCTTTTTATCCTAGTCTTCCCGGCTGCATCACCTTTGCCCATCCCTTATTGGCCGAGGTACTTGGGAGGTACAGACTTCCCGATCTGCCTACTACATGTCCCCGTTAATATGCTCCCCCCTGTATAACATACGATGTGTGACCATTAAAATCAGCTTTAAGTCCACCGTGGGTGGGGAAGTTAATATTCATAACCCTGTTAAGTCTTTGTTCTTCTTGAAGTTCAGAAGTTGAGCATGACCTTGGCTAAGCAGCAGTCCATGTCAATTAGTAACGTTTTCTGAAATTGATGGTTTGTCCTGTCACTTCCTTGTCTACGAGTCTGTGGCCCTATCCGCAAGCAGATTCACACCATCCGCAGAGACGCATTCATCTTACTTCTTTCAACGGTACTGTCTACCTGCTGATCGGCTGTTTTCTTACAGTCTCAGAATCCATGCTTTGCTTAGTGATTGGTATCCAGCCTACTGTATTTTTCTTGTGCATACTTGTGGTTTTGAATGTTCTGCAGATAAATTCAGGAAAGTTTCTTGTATTCTTTTAAGTTCTTCAAGGTTTGTTGAACTGCGATGCCACTGGAAAAAAACTTCCTAATGATTAGCAGATATGAAGGGCAGTGACAGCCCTCCCACCCCAAATGCCCTCAGATGATTTATTTTGGGTATATATTGGTGCTTGTTTACCTTTTCATTGTGACATCATGTCCCTTCTTGCAAGTCTTAACTTCTAAGCAGTTAAAATATAGTCTGGTTTTTTTAATGTTCCTGCCTGGAGAATTTGTGAATGCTGGTATAAATGAACATAAACACATAATGTTGTTTGTCCTTTCTTATACAGTCAACAAGTAGAAGAGCATATAGTCTACTTTAAATCCCTACAGGGGGTGTGCATAACGTAAAGCTGGTAAAATATGCACATTTTTAGCCATGTTAATACTGAGATAAATGTTACTAGAGGAGTTAAAACAAAATCAAAAACTAGTCTCAATCAAAAGATTAGTAGTATTCAGACATGTTGCATTTCTTCATCATCCAGAGCATCATCAATCTTTCAGGTGCAAGCGCAGAAAGCCGCCATCTGTTGAAATAAGTCCTTCTCCCCGATCATAGCCAGGGAATATAGTTTTGGATATTTCTCTCCTGCTTCAACGGCAAGCATGATTCTCTGTTCAAATAACAGGGGATGAGCTTTACATTTTGTTTGTTTGTTTTTAATTTAGTTTTGTGTGTGTTTGGATACATATGAATTTGACTCATTAGTGTAGAAGTTAGCAGAAAATTTGGAACTTGAACTGATTTTAAAATACAAGGGTTCTGTATTTCGTTATTGCTGTTCATTATTGTCTAAAATATTTTAGATTATATAATTTTTTAAATTGAATTATTTTGAATTTTTTGTTCAGGTTATTACTAAACTCAAGATTTTAACACCACTAGAAATAATAATGTCGAACACTGCTTGTGATGTGGGGAACACAACAAAGTTGTTCAGTCTGATAACGGAGCATTTCAAGGTAAGATCTAAAATTTCATTCAACGTTTTAGAGTTCTTGTTGGCCACTTTTATATAATGGTTGATTTGAGAGTTTTACACAAGTTTTAAAACCTTAAATGCAGACAGATTTTGTTTTCTATGACTTTCGGATCTACTTTTACGATGGTAATGAATAAACTAAATGCAGCTCTCATGCTGCTACTTCTAATACCGACAATTACAGATATAAGTATATTGCTGATTAAAGCTGAAAGTTTTGAATTTGCGGCATTGGGTAATTTGAGTAATACCGAACCTAGGAAAGATACAGAAATTAAAAAACAAGCATTCTCCTTTGCTTCTCCCTTGTTCTCTCAACCCGATAAATCAATGGGGTTGATCTATCATAGAATAGGAGAAAGAGCACTGTCAGGGTAAAAGAGGATGACATGAACTAGTATAAGTAATTTATGAGTATTAAAGCCTCAGAACCTTTAACAAACTCTTAATTACTACCTGAATTGCTTCATGCCTGCAGAGCTGATGACTTCTTTGTGAGTGCTCTTCTACTTCCTGACCTCTCTCCTCTTTTTCTAACAGAAATCACTTGTGCATCACACACCTTCGGTTACGTTGACCTGCTTGTGCTAGTAAGCTAGAATGAATGCTTCTATGAAGACAGATTGCAGAATCAGTTGTTCTTGGAAACGTATATTACTAGAAAAATACAGAAGTCTCTCTGATCTAACTTTTACAACTATTTGCTTTCAACCCCCTCTTCACAGAATGTGACTTTTACGACTGTCCAGAGAAAATACTTCAATGAAACGAAGGGTTTGGAGTACATAGAACAATTGTGTGCATCTGAATTTAGCACCATTTTCATGGAGGTCCAATCAAAGTATGTTTAAATAAGGAAAAGCATACTGTGTCCAGATAAGTTTTTAACAAAATCATTTTATGTATTCATTGCGTATGTCTGCGTTGTGTTGCAAAAGTTAGAAAATCGTAACAGAGCTGTCTTTTTATTTTGCCCTCCAATGTTTCTGATATATCTAGAAATGTTAATAGAAAGGCTGTTACATAGTTGGCCATTCTTTTGAGTTTTCACAGTTTTCCACTTTGTCTTTTTCATTCTTTCCTTCAAGATACCTTTTAAGAGCTATGATTGCCTTTCCTTCTGGCCTCAGCAAGCATTTTCCACGTATCAACAATTTTGTGTCGATACTTGGTGACCAGGGGCTTCAAGTCACATGTATCTGTTGAAATATGTATGTTCACAATACTAGCTGTAGTAGGCTGTCAAGTTTACAGAGACTCAAACATTTATGAATATTTGATTTGCATGAATATATGTTCACTAGGCATGGTTCGTGCCTATTTGAAATATATTGCTTTTTCAGCGCTACCGATCGCAGTAGGTGCCAAGCCGCAGTAGTGTGAATGTTATTTCTGTAGCGCGCTGCTTTTGTGGTATTTCGATAGCAGTATTCAACATTCATTAAAGATTGTTTCTTTCCAAGGTATTACTGTCTCGCAGCTGCTGCAGCTTTGCTAAAATACGTTGAATTTATTCAAAATGCCGTTTATGCTCCTAAATCGCTCAAGGTGCGTTTCCAGGGGAGTGAGAAAACAGCTATGATAGATTCATCATCAGCCCAAAATCTTGAACTAGTGATTAATAACAGAGATTCTCGGTAAGAATAGTTTTTCCAAGTTATGTTTTTATAAAGATGGATTTCACTAAGTTTCCTTGACACTTGTGTGAAAGAGCTGGCCATTATATTTATTTCTATATGAGAGAACTTGCATATCATTCAGAGCTTCTTAAAAAAAAAAATACTCTGAGAGAAAAATACGTTACAATTCATCACAGAATTTCTAGCCGAGGAAATCCTAAAGCGAATTGTAGAAAGAGATGATGCATGATCATCTTTACATTGATGTATATGTTTTATTCGGACTTAAAAATTTTATTTGTGCAGAATTTCGCAGACTATGAAATGAAAGAGGCAATATTTCTGCAAGAAGTTTCTTACGTTGGATTAAAACACCTACATTTCACTCATTTTACTCAAGATACGTGCTTCAGCCTTGAAAGGTTGTTTTGTTTTCCTTTAGATCTAATAGTGGCGAAGAGAGTAATTTGTGTAATGGTGGTAATGTGCAATGTGGTACTCGATTGCATGGTAGTTTTCCACATTAAGATCAATGCTCGGAGCACTTCCTTCGTCAGAAGTTAGTTGCCTTCTAGGCAGAAGAAACTTCAAGGCTTACCTTCTCCGGACCGTTACGCGTCCGGTTAGCGAGGGAAATACTCGGAACTTGCGTTTTGCTGCCTGTCAGGTTCTGAGATCCACCTCTGTTTGGATGTCCACTTACCCACCCCAGTATAAAAAGGGAAGCCTGGAGATTCCCCACTCTCCCAAGTACCGTTTGTAAGAGCTTTCCCCTTGGGGAGATGCAGTAGAACCACAGAATGCCTTGCATTGGAAGGTACTTTTGAAGCAATATTATTCTGAAAAAGTATTTTTCTGTTCCTAATTTTACAGATGGTTTTGAGAGGAAGGCGGTTATAGGAGGAACTGAGCAACAGTAAACTGCTTTAAGTTACTCTGGGGTTTTTTTAGCATTATCGATGCAGAGTTTTTGCTGATCCATTGGCAAGTTTGAATCAGCCGGACATAGCTATTTTTATTACAGAGATCTTACCCCCAAAGCCTGGTTAGGTATCTTTCTATTAGGTATCAGCAGGTAAAAGTTAATAGTACAGGCACACACCAGAAATACCTGAGTCAAATTTGTGTGCCAGTCTTTATTCTGGAGGAACTTGTCTCTCTTCATTGAACTGTGCAGGGAAATAAGTCCTCAGTTGCTTAAAGATAGGCACTGTGGATACTCTCCCAAATGTAGCGTTCACTTAAGCGTTGCCATGAGTTGCAGCTTATGGTAAATGCACCCTTAATACAACTGGTTTTGAATTTTCCTTTTTTTTTTTTTTTTAATATTCTCTTGACTATTGCTTTGCTTTTTTATGCCATGTTATTTTGGGGTGTTTCTGCTTGCTCTATCTACCTCCCTACCTACCTACCTACCTACCTATCTGTCTTCATGGTGTTTGTTTTGTGTACTTGTATCAGGTTTCTTCCTATTCAAGGTCTGATTTAAATCAATATCTTAATATGGCCTCAATATTTCATGGGTCTTCTTCCAGCCAATAGCATAGAAGATTTCAGGTTTCTAAAACTATTTAGCTGTGTAGTAGGTGCAAATATTATAGATGGCTTATTCTACACAGATGCTATCACCTTTAAGCGTGAAACCCTGGGATATGTAACATGTAAAAGCCAAAAAGATGAAAATAATATTTACAAGTTATAAGCATGTTATTTAGCTCCTGTATTGACTGAAATAAGTTCTTTAAAAAAATAAAACCGAAGATTATTTCTCTCTTGGACTTCTAAGTATTTTAAATTATTTTCAGAAATGTATTTCAAGTAGATTGTTCTGATTAGTATTTGTTCTGTGATTATAATTTGATCACTTACCTCCTTGTGTAGGGTTGTTCATTTTTAATTCGTTTAATTGAGAGGGAAAATGTGGACTTTACCCCTGCAGTAGCAATGAAATACTACTACAAAAAATGAATAAAATACTAACTACAAATGTATTTCTATACTTACATAATTTAGGGCTAATATTATATTAAATTACATTGAGTTACCTGACTTCCTAAACTGCTGTAGTTCGTATAATATACATGGTAAACAGGGAGATGCTAAGTATGCCAAAGCCCGCCTCAGATTTGTAGGATACTCTTACCTGAAAATGTCTCCTGACACTTGCCATCCCTTTTTTTGTTTCCTGTATTCTTCACATCTGTTTTATTTTCAAAGGAATGGTCACACACTTCTCGGTGTTCTGAATTACACTAAAACTCCCGGTGGAAGTCGAAGACTTAGATCCAATATCCTGGAACCTCTAGTTGATGCTGAAACAATTAACACAAGACTGGACTGTGTTCAGGAATTACTCCAGGATGAGGAGCTCTTTTTCGGTCTTCAAGCAGGTAGTAGTTTATTTTGCAACATCTAATATTATGTTTCTTTTTAAACACTTGTTTCTAGTATAGGAAAGTATGTACTGTGACTCAATGTCTTTGAAAAGTATTTTTTAACGATTTGTTAGTGACGTAGTGGACACTTATTTTTTTGAAGTAATCTATATTATCGTAGCGATTCTTCTCTCAAGTATTTTGCTTAGAAAAGTGAGTTTCTTTGATAAAGTGTATCGAAGTCTGTGATCCAATAGCTTTTTCAAAGAATCGGAGTTTGTCTCATTACCTCTATGGCTAGGTATGCATTATGTTTGATGTATAGAAGTATACATAACGCGTACATGAAAAAGCAAACGCATCGCTTAAGTAATACTAGCGCATAAATATTTTTTTCCTGTTGCTTCATAAAACGTATGGTCCAGAGAAAGGTGAAATACAATACTAGAATTAGTCCACCTGAAGCTGGATCATATAATCTTAATCTGTGTCACAAGAGAAATATGATTCAATCTAAGAAAAAAAAGTGCTTCTGAATTGACAGATGTCTACCTATACAATAATCCCTGCATGCTCAGGTATAGTAAGTAGAGTTACGACAAAATAAGTCAGATAGTAGCTATTTTTAACCTAGTTTTTACCGTGTCAATAATTTGTGACAATAGAACGTAAGGAAAACATTAGCATTAGTATGGCTAAGCGACTGTGTGCTTTAAAAGAAAATACATCTTCTTACAATTTCAGTTTAATTTCTGATGCGTGTACTTTTGTTTTACAGTTATCTCAAAATTCCTGGATACAGAACAACTACTTTCAGTTTTGGTACAAATTCCAAAGCAGGATACGGTACGTTTCAAAATACACCTTACAAAATCAATTATCTGTATATAACATGCAATATATAAATGTGATATCTATAATTCATCTTAATTTTTTCCAAATGTACTTCCAAAAATGTTTCGTCTTTCATCGCTCCCCCCCTTTATTCTTCATAAGTGTACATTTTATTCAACAGTACTCAGACGAGAGAGAGGAATTTTCTTCACATCGGCGTAAATGGAAAAAGTGTTTAGTGACATACAGTCCTAGTGGCTGTTATGTCTCAGAGCAAGATTATTTTTTTCATCAGGCCTTGCCTCATATATCAGCCTGTATGTTAACACATGTAATACAAATATCAAAATGGAATGAATACGTGTAGTTCGCTAGCGAATCTTGGTTGAAACCAGACCCAACAGTTAACTACAGTGAGCTGGAGGTAACCGAACCTCAACTTTGTTTCCACTAAGCATATTGAAACCGTGGTGTTCTAAGTTACGTTTGCCTGCTGTACTTGAGTTAGGTATTTCTGCCACTGCTTTTGAGGCTGATGATTCCTTATGTTTATGCTTGTGTGCCGGCATCTTAGATACTCACAACTCTTTCACCTCTCAGTGTCTTCTCACATGCGGATTTATCTGCTTGGATAAAGGATTTGTCTAATGCAAGGTAAAGAAATCAGGTACAGTCTCAAAGGGGACAGTAATAAATGCAGATAAATCTCTTTAATGACATAATCAAAACCCAGAATGTTTATTGCTCCCAGCTTTCCTTGTAACATGAATTCATGAGTTCATCGGTATGACTAAAACTGTCACACAGGACGCTTTTACATATGCATAGGACCACATACACCAAATTTTTTAACTGCGGTGTTTTCACTGTTGACCGATTCCAATATAGCGGAGCATTCATGCGACAGACACGCTTATTCGAGTGCTAGCTCAGTTGCTTTTATCAAATGCTAGATTAGGCAGTTCAGTATGTTTCATTCCTACTCTCCATAAAAATTTTCATTGTAAGCCCTCCACCGGTCGGCAGATGAGATGCACATCTGAAAAGCCTGCGGTTTTGGGTACTAGACGTGCGAGCGGTACGTTCAGCATGAGCATTCTCTCATCCTAAGGAGCCTGTCAGCTGACAACCCTGCTGAGATGTGGTACTTGAAAAATCATGTCAATGGTAAAATAATTTACTGCCTTTGGTCTTAAGTGTATCACGTGCAAAGATTCACTTTTAACACCGGTTCAGTTAAAATTCCTGTAAGAACGAATTAGTCAAAGATCCATTCCACTACCACCTTTTCGTGTATGACCACATCTGTTCTTTTGATCTCTGATTCCTTCGTGGGACTGAGACCCCATATTTATTTAGAGATTATCATTCTTCCATTCATGCATATAGCACTGTTTAGTTCTATATTTTACAGGAAAAAACTTTATGTGACTGTAAGGTAAGAGCTGCCCTCGGTCGCAAGAGTAAGGAAATATTATATATGAATGAGAAAAGATTTCAGGTGGGGCCATGCTCCTATGTTCATGTGCTTATCTATGCTTATCTATGTTGCTTCCTTAAAATCCTGTTGCACAGTGCATGTGTGCTACATATGCTATGGCCTTATATCAGCAGCAAAATTCTTCATCGTAAGTGTTAATGGGGCATACGCACCAAGGTTGAGGATTTCTGTGAATGAAAGATTTTGAAGAACAGTCATCATTGTGAGAAAAATTTTGAAATACGTACTGGATTTTTTGTCTTATCATATGAGCGGATGTTCAAGGATGTGCATACATTCACCAAAGAGAAATCAACCAAACTGGGTTATGTTGCGTTTAACAGCAGTGATGGAAAAGGTTGTGTGCTTGATTATAATACATAGTGTATTTGCTTTGAAAAAGTCTACAAATTGTCTGGAGCTTGTACAGAGTTAAGTATACATAGAAGATGAAAAGTTTTCACAGCTTGGGCTAGCAGGGTGTTCTTAGGGTCAGTCATTATCAGTTCAAACATAGGAAAACCTTAACCACCGATGGACAAACTATCAGAGCGGGCAATGTAAAATTTAGGTAAACATTTTTTGTGCGGACACAAAGTTTGTCGGAGCGAGCTTATGAAGCGTTTCAGAATTTTCATTAAATGCATAAGCCTGTTAGTGTGAAGAATATGAGTGCTACTAGTTCTTAAGTACTTTTTAAAACGGTCATACAAATGCCTCAAATATTCGGAAAATTTTTCAACAGGTTAAAACTGCTGAATCGAAAATAACTAATTTAATCTACCTGAAGCATACCTTAGAACTCGTGGAGCCTCTGAAGGTAAGCTTTGTTTTTGGTTTTTTTTTTAAATAAAGTACAGACCATTTTGTCCTTATTTTTATGAAGTGCAGTTTATTAAATTTCATAGAATATCTCAAGTCGGAAGGGATCGATAAAGTATAAAAGGAATATCAGTTACAGAACACAGTACTGCCGACGTAGTCCCTCGATTCTTAACACCGTGTGAAAATACGCATTTAAGTCTAATATCGTGAAGAGCGAGATTCCTTCCATTAACTGAATAATTGATTGTATAACAAACATTTAACTGAAACTCCCGCTCGGATTCCACAGACTATTTGCACAACTACTGATTAGCCTCACTGCATCTGAAAACTTTCAGTCCTTTAAAAAGGCTGCAAAAAGAAGTAACTCTCATGTCCGTATTTTAACCTTCAACAGGCTGCTTTAAGAAGCTGTAACACGCAGCTGCTAAAGGCTTATTACAAGTCTCTTGAAGATCCGAGGTATTTATCGTAACGCTTAGCTACTGTGTTAGAAACTCTCATCTCAAAAGTACCAGTAAGATCGAAGATGTTGCATCTTTGCTTGTTTATAGTTATGGGTATAGCTCAATTCTTTTGCCTAAAAGCTGATTTTAATTGTCAGAAAATCTGATTTTCACCTGATGAACACAGGGATAAAAGCAAGAGAGCTAGCAGTGATAGTGGCATTGCTGCTGAACTGAACTCCCTTAGAAATAATTCTGAAAAGACAAGAGTAGCGGTTTCCTAAAGTCTCCATAATAATGCAAAAATCAGGTGTTGTGTATTTTAAAAAAAAAATGTACATTTGAGAAATGATTTACATCTCCTGAAGATGCGAATAGTATTTTTAGTCAGACTTTGGTGTAGTCACGCTTCATTCTGAGGTGAAAATAGAAATGAAATGTAGTGTTTTAACAGTAGAAAGTTTAAAAGTAGCTTCACTTATTTGTAATACCGTTGCTTGTAATTTGGGGATGATATTGCAAGTAGAAATCGTAAAGTATTATCTATCTAATTAGTGATACAACTGATATTGCAGATTTGGAATTATACTTGAAAAGATTACAACTGTAATTAATGATGATACAAGATACACAAAAGGATGTCTTAGTATGAGGACCCAGAAGTGCTATGCCGTTAAGCCTAACGTCAATGAATTCCTTGACATAGCTCGTAGAACATACACAGAAATTGTTGATGACATAGCAGGTATTTCTAAACTACCACTTTTATTTATTTGGAGTTTAAAGTGCATTGCACTTGGCTCCTAGAAGCCGTGTCATTATATGTGTTATAACCTTCTCATAGGTAAAAAGCATTTCGTATCGGTATGAATTGATTGTCATTGATAAGCAACTGAGATTCTCCATTTCTGGATAAAAACCCAGTTTTATTTTAATGAAATGGAGCGATTATATGGCGATTCCTATATTCGTAGCTCTGTTAGTCCTTGTCCTCTTAAAGTGCAAAAAAGGTTGAAGTAATGGAACCGAATTACTCCACCTAAAACATTTTGCATAAAATGTGTCAATCTTTGGTTTAGCTTCTTCACGTAAATCCGAGTTCTTTGTTCTTTGTATTTTAAGCAGGCTTGAGCTATCTGTGGACAACTTTTAGCTAAGGTATTAAGAGCTGGGAAATATGAACAAAAGGGCTTTTAGCATGATGTGTGTTACTGTGTTTCAGTAACCTTCCCGTTTATCGTTATGTCAAAATAGAAGAAAAAAATTATTCTGAAACTGATTTCCTTCTTTTAGTATAAACTGTTGATTTCTAGCTAAAGGACCATCTTAGTTTTGTCTATAATTGGAAACATAAAAAGACCGTCGGAAACTTTAGCGCGTGTCATACGTTACGAAGTTCTGTCTTACTCTAATCCTACGTTCATACGTAGTGAAAAATACAGATCATACTGGTTTCTTATTTCTGAAACTTTCCATTAGCGGTTTCCATCTTTGTACCAGCGCAGCTGTGTGGGTGCGTGTGTATGTACATGAACGTATATAATTTGGGTTAAATCTTTGTACGTGGTATGTAGGTATGATAACGCAACTTGCCGAAAAGTACAGCCTACCGATGAAAACAAGTTTCAGCTCTGCTCGTGGATTTTTTATCCAGATGAATGCTGATCGTTCAACATTACCTAATGGCCAGCTTCCTTCAGAATTTACAAAGGTATCTGTACAAGATATCTTTTAGCATAATGTATTTGTATACGTTATTTAAGATCCATAATACGTTAATAAAGCACACATTATACAGTAAACAACAATAAAAATAATTTCAACGAAGATATTTAGAAGTAAATGAAGGTTTAATCGGGATGTTTTTATAACTACCCTATGTTCAGTTTTATAATCAAAAATGTGCAAGTACATGCAATTATGTTTTGCCTAAGAATAAAGTTGTATATCTTGCTAATTGTTGTCTTAAATGGAATTTTCATAAAAACTTCTGTAGTAAAAATGAAACTCGGCATTGTTTTTTGTTTCCCCGTACGGGTCCCAAATTGGTTTTTAGAAACTTGTTTTTCCTTCTGATAATAAGGCAAGCTCTTATTGTTGGTTTCGATTCCCCATAGATCACAAAAATGAAAAACACATATAGCTTCACTTCAGCAGATTTAATAAAAATGAATGAAAGATGTCAGGAGTCCCTGAGAGAAATATATCACATGACCTACTTGTAAGACCTGTTAAAACTATTTAATATTTGCTAAGTACATTTGTTTTCTCCAATTTACAGCTAATTACATGGTTTTTCAAAGCTGTCTCTCTGTTAAGTTATGGCTACTTACAGAAGTAGTCTAAAGCAACGCTGTTCAAGCGTACCTCCCGAGACAAAAAAAAACCCCATAACGTGTGTATTGTATTAAATATGATGGCAAATATTTTGGCATTTATTAGTAGAATGGTCATCGTGTAGAATTTTTATGGATGAATTCTCTACACAAAATGACACAACGAATGCATTAGTTTTGCATCAGTCGTGCAGAATTGTTACTTTTAGTCGGTTCCTTGTATTTAGAGTAGAACTGTCTGCTTCTGTATCTTGTCCTTGCTGCACGTCATGTTGCTCTCCTCTCTGATTCACAGCTTAGGAAGTGTAATGTCACCTGTCAGCTGAATGGGAATTCTGTCTAGCGACTACGTAGGGTTTTTATTAACACGAAGGTCTAAGGGAATTAGAGTCGCATTTCCCACATTAATAAAACAGACTTGATTCCATAGCCGTATTTTTAGTTCGTTCTCTGCGTTAAGCTTTCATATGAGCTGTTGGTATTTGAGGTACCCGTCTTGTGTCTGATCAGCAGAATATTAGCTGAGGTGACGGTACAAGATCTTCATTTGCCGCAAAGAAATTTATACATCTGCTCGCATCTGGTAGACACGATTGCGTTTTATGAGTGACTTTATATCCTAACGTATGCAGTAGGAACATTATAGTTCCTTTATTTCTTCAAGTTGTATAAAGCGACAGGATGTGCCGTACAACAGCTAAATCGGTGTCTTATTTCAGAATAGTGTGTAAACTACTGAATGAGATCTATGAACACATTCATTGCTTATACAAGCTGTCCGACATTGTGTCTATGCTGGATATGCTGCTTTCCTTTGCCCACGCCTGCACTCTTTCCGATTACGGTAAGTTTCTTCTTTGATTCTGTTACGGGCCAGATAAAGACCCTTGTGATGGAGAATAACCGGGCTGTTTTGTCTGGTTCCACTTCTTTTTGTGTGTCTCGGTAGTCTTTAAGTGAGCGTCTCTGGTCTGTCGTTGCCGGTTTTATGCCGATGTTCTTTCTGCTTCCGTTCGTTGAAATGAAATTCTGCCGGCTAGCTGCCGTAAGCCTTCCCAGTCGCTCTTCTCCAAATAGACAGTTTAAGCATATTCTGTTGAAAAGCGTTAAGGGTACGGGCATTCTGAGTTTACACTTTTTTCCGTTCTAGCGGCGGGAGGATAATATGAGCAGATCAATGTTAAGTATAAACTGTAAAACAAAATATATGTCTAACTCTGTTTCTCTGCTTCAGTTTCTGTAACACTTATAGACATTTTTGGAAGTAGAGTCTACTAAGGAGTCCAGGATTAAATGCTCACCTGCATAATGTTCATCCTCTTCCCTAGCCCTTCTGCAATATATAAATTAGCACATTGTCTTCCATTAATGCTGGTAGATAAAGAGGAGCCATGTGTAATCCATTCAGAAAAGAACTGTATTCTGATGGAAATCCATAGAGATAGTTCCAGCATCAAATGGGTCTTTGTAGGCGTGGTGTATTCCCAAATAATCAATATGGTAACATACAATAAAAATGGAAGGAATGCTGCTTCCTTGTTTACCATGCAGACGCAGGGTGCAAACGTAGAAGTAGCGGGAGTCCGTGACCCTCGTACTTTATACGCTTTTAGCGGTATAAAGGAAGAATTATTAAAAATACTTCAGCTCTTTGTATTTTTATTATTGGAGTCCAGCCCTACTTGCTAGGGAACAACAACACAGAATGTTAATTGGGAAATAAAGTTTTAGTTACGGGTTTCCTTTTTTATTGGTCATAAGTCACGAAGGCTTGCACGGTAATCAGAATCTATACCTGAAAGTGGCTGGTAATTCTTGCCAAGAGCTCTGCTCTTCAAGAATTAACTTTCTTTCAAAACATACCGGTTTAATAATGTAGAGGTTTCCACGCTAACTCCTCGGCGTTTTACATCTTTTTTCTCATTTAGTTCGTCCAGAATTTACCGATACTTTAGCGATCAAGCACGGATGGCATCCCATTCTTGAAAAGATAGCTATGGAAAAACCTGTGTCTAACAACACGTACCTGACAGAGGGCAACAATTTTGTCATTATTACAGGACCAAATATGAGTGGAAAATCGACATACCTAAAACAGATTGCTCTCTGTCAAATTATGGCACAGATTGGTGAGTAAGAGTGTACAATACTAATCATCTTCTGCAGCATTCTTTTTTTTTTTTTGTGGTTAAAAATATTTATAAAGCCGAATGATTTAGCTTCCAGAGTAACATTATATCTAAATAAAATATTAACGGCTAATTTGTAGTCCATTTGCTTCTACCAGTTCTTGTGTTGCTGACAGAGGCAACCGTAAGGTTTTTCATCTGCCATTGGAAACTTACGGGGCCCCATCCGTGTATCTTGAGACCTCCCCAGTCTATCTTTAGAGAAGCACGGTTGCACGCTCTAGTTCTTTGGAGCACCGTAACCCAATCTAGCACCTTACGCTAGATCGATAGCGAGTGTCCTTCCAGTATGCCGGTCAGACACGTGTGTTAGTCATCCAAAAGAAACAGGTGACCTTGGGCATACCTAAATTACGGCGAGAAACATGTTCCCAGACAAGTACAATTAATAAATAAGTAATTAACTACTGCAAATAAAAGTAGTAACAAATACGGCAAGGTTCTGTTACTAAAGTTATAAAAGTAAACCAACTACTTGTCAAGTCTAACTGAGACTCACGCCTATATTTAGGAATTCCGTGCGACTTTTATCTTAAAAGTAAGTCTGGTCGCACGAGTCAAAGCCCCGACTCTATAGAATGAAGCTACTTAGCGTTGGAGAATAAAATCTATCCGTCACGTATTTGTCGGTTCAGTCCCCAATAACGGCAAGTTCTCGAGAAATTGCTCTCAAAAGCACGAGTGTAATGTGAATAAAGCGGACCGTAAAGTTTTCGGCAAAAGGTTGTTGTTCTTTTCTCCTTGGTAAAACTAATACGCTTTGAAGTCTGATAAAGGCAACGTAATCTTGATTTCGGGAAACTGAGATTGCTTGGGATTAGTAAATCGGTGGCCACAGAAATCTAAAACAGGCCTAGAGTTCATTCTTTTTTCTGCGTCCCTTTAGACCGACAAACAGCTTCAGGCATGTGTTTTCTTAAAAGCTTTACTGTTAAGCTTCTTTAATTATCCTATCTAGATAATAACTTTTTTCATATCAATTAATGGTAGAACGTAATCCTACGAAACATTATCAAGTAAGATGCATTCTGTGCTGTGCACAGAAACCAAGTGTAATTTTTTTTCCCCAGTGACGTATTCAGGCAAATGTCACGGCGTAAGAGAAACTTGTATTTTACTTGCTTTATAGGTTCTTACGTCCCAGCGGAGTATTGTTCTTTTCGAATCGCGGAGCAGATTTTTACCAGAATAGGTATGGATGATGATATCGAAACAAATGCATCGACATTCATGAAGGAAATGAAAGAGGTATGAAATATAGCTATCCAGGTCCAAGGCCCATTTTTACTGTTAAGCTAGTAGAAATTGTACTACTATATTTCCACTGAAAGAACGTACTTTGAAATGTAGTCAAAAATTCATCCTTCATCTCTTTTATGATAAACTATAGAAAACCAGGCATCTCTTGAATAGAAAGATATTCCAGCGTGAGTAAAAAACGGTGCTTTGTTGGATAGTACTGTCAGCGTTTTTGAGTTTACTTAGACTTTAAATTATTATTTGTAGGGGCCTAAGCTCTCTCAGTTTCCTCTCTCAAACTCGTACCATTTTGAGGGTAAGTTGTACGTTTAGTGGAAAAGAGAGCGCTGCGGTGCGAGTCTTTGCGCGATTGGAATTGACAGCTGTTTGAAAGCTTTGAAAAGGTAAAATCGTTGTATCTCGAGAGGTTTTTTTTTAAATTTCTGCATTAGTTTCCGTCCGAGTAACATAATAAATTCCTATTTTTAAAAAACCCATCAACAGGAATGATAACGCATTGAATATTTTTCTAGATAACGTACATCATACAAAATGCTAATGATAAATCGCTCATCATTATTGATGAACTTGGCAGAGGTACCAGTGCTGAAGAAGGTATTGGCATTTGTTACGCTGCCTGTGAATATCTTCTGAACTTAAAGGTAATTTTGTTCTGAAAGAAATTTAAGCCTTAGAACTGTTTTGTAATCCCGAAAGTAAATACAGTATTTTCTCATAATTTAACAACAGTTTTGCGAAGAGTTCTTGGCTAAATACGGTATTTTTCGTAACTGGCGAATAGTAAGACTTACGGTGACGGAGGAAACATGCTGACATAAGCTGCGGTTCTGTTCCCTGGTTGTCGCGATTTAACCCCAGTTGGCTGCTAAACACTACCCAGCCGCTCACTCGCATAGCGAGATGGGGGAGAGATCGGAAAGGTAAAAGTACAAGAACTTGCGGGCTGAGATGAAGACAGTTTAGTAGGTAAAGGAAAGCCACATGCAGAAGCGAAATAAGGAATTCATTCTCTGCTTCCTATTGGCAGGCAGGCGTTCGGTCATTTCCTGAGATGCCACGTTTCATCACGGCGACTCTTACCGTAACGCCGAAAGTCCCTCCTTTCTCCTCCTTCCTCACGGTTTTTATTGCGGTGCTGTAGTATGCCGTGAGATATCCCTGGGGTCGGTTTGGGTCAGCCATCCTGGCTCTGTGTCCCCTCCCAGCTCCGTGAACACCCCCAGCCTGCTCACCGGTGGGGCAAGGTGAGGAGCAGAACAGCCCTTGGTGCTGTGCAAACGCTGCTCTGCGGTGGCTAAAACACGGGTGAGTTATCAGTACTGTCTCGGTCACAAATCCAAAACAGCGCGATACAAGCTACTATGAAGAAAACTAATTCTAGTCCGTCTAAAACCGGTACGCCGGTCACCGTATCTTTCCAACTTTGCTCGCGAGCTCGTAACTGTCTAGAAAGAGAATAACCCACTCGGTTTAGTTTTGCTTGTTCAGTTTAGTTTTAGTTTTGCTTTACGCTTGAATGTTAAAGGTGAACCTCTTTACCTGGTGGTTACCTTTCAAAGTACAGTGGTCGTTCCATACAACTTGTGAATTGGTCACAGAGGTTAGAAACTTGTTTAGAAGAGTGGAAGATAATTTCAGATGGATTGCAAGCTTCGCCTCTATTGCTAGTTACGTGATCAACCTCTGGTGGCTGTTACAAGCCTTTTGAGTGTGCAGGTGTTTGTATCGCCTCAGAGTTCACTCATAGTACTTTGTGGGTTTTTTTGGTTTGAAAAGCTCAGATTCTTTCCGTCGCTCGTACTTTTGATAAAGAATTCCTTGAGAGAATTGAGCAACCGTTTGACAATCATTCCAGTCAACACCAGTCAGATTTTGTAAATGTCACGGATTTCCTTTTGTTTCTGATATTGCTTTTCTTCTATTGAGAAATGAGCAGGAGAATCCCCAGTCGGAGGAGATGTACTTGCCAACGGTAGAGCGCATCCCTTAAGGATTTTAATTTGCTTTAGTAATTTAAAGGCAGCTTTTCAGAGTTTTGAAGGAAAACCCGGACACCTGTGAGATAATTTAATTTTTCTTACTTACTGTAATTTATTTCTGGATCGTTTCCAAAGTAAATTTTCTTTCTTGTTTCCTTTTTTAGGCATTTACACTGTTTGCTACCCATTTCCTGGAACTGTGTCATATAGATGCTTTATATCCCAATGTGGAAAACTACCATTTTGAAGTGCAACATGTGAGAAGCAGTGCTGGAAATAAGGAGAAAATTGCTTACACTTACGCACTTTCTAAAGGATACACGGAGGAAAAGAATTACGGTAATGGATTCCGCTGTGACTTACGGTCGCTGAAAGTTACGTAAGATACTATTTCAGTTATTAGGCATCTAACGGTATTTTTCTGATGACGGGTTTCTCTTGAGTTTGTGTCTCTCTCAAAGAAAGGTACAGAGATCTGCAGATCTATCATTTGTTCCGAATACTTGTGCGTTTTAAGTGACCACGTAGCGAGATGGTAGTTTCGGGTAGTACGAAGAACTTACGTGATATTTTGTAGTGAAAAAACCGTCTTAATGATATTAGTAGCTACTTGATTCTTGACCGTTTGAACGAGTTGAGTCATTCTGAGCATACGCTACTCGAGTTCATTTAATCTGCACTTACGGAAGCGAATGGATGTTCTGGAGAGACTTAAAGATGTGTCTGCCATAAGCAGTGATACGACTAGTTAATAGCACGTTGGCCCTCTTTGATTAGCAAAAAGGAGTCAAGTTTCTTTAAAAAAGGAGAGGAATTTTATAGTATATTAGGCTAGGACAGTTTTGAGAGGGTCCACAGAAGCATCGGGGTTCTCCGAAAAGTTGATTTACTTCTCTTTTAACTTCTAAGTTGTAGTGTAGATCGTGCAGACTGATTAATTATGGGTCAATAAAGAAAAGAGCGAGTGACAAAGATTTGAAGAAAACTGTATGTTTCCAAATCCTAGATCCTGATGTTGATTCCATGATTTAGGTAACATTTAATCGAGAGGAAATTAGCTACACGCGACTTTTGCAAGCTATTGGTAACCGAAGACTGGAAATTATTCCAGTTAAGCTTCAAGTAACGGGACTTAAAACTTTCCTCGATCAGAATTTCCGAATAAGTTTGTTTAACTTTGGCAACACAAGCCCGATTTTAGATGCTACGCCACCACTAACTCAGAAGAATTGCATGCTTAGAGAGCAATAGAGAACAGGAGACCTTTAGAAACTCAGTGTTCACGTCTGGGCCTTACCTTACTTCAGCCAAGTCGCATTCTAAGAAAGAGCGCGAGGGCTCTTCGTGTCCCTTTTTCATTTTTAAACCTGCAGTATTGAACCACCCAATGAACCGCAGATTTTCCAGGGGCACAGTCAAAAGGAAAAGTTAAAAAGTCACGTTAGGGCAGAAAAAAGTATTTACATCTCTTTCTTACCCCGAGCGTCCGGAAGTTTGGCCGTTTGGCAACGAAGGAGTTGAAAAATGACGTCCGCGTCCACCGGGTGTAATTGAGAGTACAGTTAGCACAACCTCCGTATTTGCTGCCAAATTAAAAAACGGAACCGAGGAAGCTGTTAACACCGTGGTGCCGTTTTTTTCCTTTTAACCCCGTAATACGTCTCGTTCTACCCACTTACGGTATTACCGGCAGTAACTTGACGTTGAGGTGTATTTCAGAGATAGCGTTAAAACGAAGTAGACATTTTATTTTGTAACTCTCAAAACCGTATTGTTTACTAACCAAAGAAAACCAAAACAAAAACCGACCAACCGAAACAAAAAAACCACACACGCAAAACCCACCAAAAAACACACACAAAGCGAAAGTATACCAAAATTATTGTAATAAAAATTAAATCTTTACCCCTTAGAAAAATAGGCTAAGTTAATTCTGGAAGACATAATGTGGGAGGTCGGGATAAAAATTACATTACAAATCCTGATTTGTGTTCTATGTGTTTAGGACTAAAAGCTGCAGAAGTGTCCTCCCTACCGTCATCCATAATTTTGGATGCAAAGGAAATCACAAATCACATTGCAAAACAAATTCTGGTACGTAGTAGAAAATGATAACGGTGTATTTAACGGTTTTTATAAAAGCCGGATGTATTTTCAGTTTCCGAAAGGATGCGGCATAAGCCCTGCCTACGTTGTAATGAAAACAGATTTCGTTAAACTTTGTATTTCTGGAACCGGTTCCGAAAGATTATACGGAAGGTCACTGTTAGCCGACGACACAAAACGACCCTTTGGCTAAAGGAGTATCGGCTGTAATGTTCGTACGCAAACGAAGAACCGTGAGATCAAAAACGGGCCGGAAAATAGCTAATACTAGTATTTCTCTAATAGAACGTAATTTATTTCGAATCTTAATGTGTGTATATTTTTAAGAACAGCACAAGCAGAAGAGCAGTCCTGAGATGATGAAACAGAGAGCTGCGTACCAGTTAGCGATGAGATTGGTTCAGACTGCCAGAAACTCTCGATTGGACCCGGACAGTTTGCGTGTGTATTTGAAAGGCCTGAAGAAAAAGTACGAAGCCGCTTGTCCCACACCCGGAAAAAATGACGAGCAACAGTAATGCGTAACGTAGGCCGTTATTATGTTGTTACGACCGCGAGATGATTCTGGTCTTTCCCGTAGTATTAATAGCGACTTTTCACATGGTTTTATAATTTTAATTCTTAGTCTAGGAAGACCATATCCTTTATGGGTTTTTTTCCCCACCAACGTACGTGGAATAAAAGCATTTGCTTTCTGTGAGGAACGCAATTCCTTTTGACAATAAATTGTATAATTCTCATCATTTTAGAGACAAAAAAAAATCTTAATGTTTAGTATTTTACAAGTGATATATCTGTTATTATAGTTCTTATATCTGATACAAAAAGCACTTAGAAACAGATGGTTCAGTTATCTTGCATAGACAATCTTTACTCGCACTGTTGAACCTGCATCCAGAAATACCATTGTTCCCTACTCAAAAAAGGTTCTAACTCTCTCAGTCATTACACGTAATCCAACATAACGTAGGCGGTCCGGGTCTGCTGCCTCTCCAGAACTGGACAACCGGAGCTTTTTTGTAATACAATAACAGCGTATTACTGTGGTATTGATGCTGTTGATCAGTTTTTGTTCGGAGAGTTAGTAACGGGAAATCA
>VZRV01001284.1:0-10309 GCA_013398115.1 Falcunculus frontatus | reverse complement strand
TGATGGGCAGGTGATTTCCCCATGCTCAACACCGAAAAACGGGACACAAGATAGGCCTAGAAGCATAGACTGCTTTGGGTTGGGGTGTCCCGAAAGACGTGAGATGTCCTCTTGGACTGGGGCTTTCTTTCCTTTGCCCACTTTCCCGGTGGCAATTGGAGCTTTCCTCAGCAGGCCCTTGCACCACGTTCTCCCTGAACGTTCTCCACCACCTACCCAAACCCTTTTACAGTTCCTTGCCCCGCCTTTATGCAACTGGGGGATCAGTGGGACATGCCTGCCTGTTCCCTCCCAGCCCCCGTCACCACTCCTTGCCAAAATCCTTCTGGATCCTAAGGCGGACATCTGCCCATTGCTCCGAATGACACAAATCAATACCTGTTTCAGTTGCAGACTTTCACTGATTGCACATTGCTACACTGGCACTGCCTAGAGAGAAGTGCACCCAAACCAGCTTGAGTTGACATTTATTACAGCTTGCTCTACCCACACTGCTCATATACAATTAACAAGATCTGTTATAAGCTTTCTGCAGATATTGTTCCATCTCTGCTGACTGTATGGAAAGATATAAAGATCACTTACAGTTTACACAGTCAAATGTCTGACAGGTTACACAGTGGTGCCTATACAGATACACGTACGGAGAGAAAGACCCAAACATCCATTGCACTTTCCCAATACCCATAGAGCCAGAACCAAACTCTACAATGAGATGCAGCTTTACATAGAAATTCATACATCGATAAAACTGTACAATGTGAAGCAGGTTTACACAGAAATTGATACATAGAAAAACACAACAATCTGTGGTGTGTAAATATATTGACTTCTGTATAAAAATGGCTCTACATAGTGGGACCCGATACAGGACTGTGCGATTGTCAAAGGACCCATCAACACTTCCACACCCTTGTGACTAAAGACACAGAACTGTAGAGCTCTCCAACTCCATACATACCGAAATAAAACTCAGGACAGACAGAGACATAACTAGGTGCAGGCACAGTGATAACCAGATACATATAGGGGTAGGACAAGATCCAGAGGGAACCCGGCTGGCCCATTTCCCCCCACTCCCCCTCAGTCGCTTGGTCCCGCACAGAGCAGCCCTTCTGGAAACATCGAGCAGAGAGAGATCTGGGAAGCAAAGGCAAGATTGAGTCACTTCCAGCGTGCCCTCAGCCCCGCCGGAGCCTCAGCACATCCACAGCCTCCCCAGTCCCTCCAAACCCTTCTCACCTTTTGCAGCTCTTCAATCAGCTGCTCCAGCTTCCTGGTGCTCGATGGCCTTCCCTGCGCAAGGGAGAAACGGTGCAGCCGTGCCTCTGGGGCTCGGCGCACGGAGCAGCGCTGAGGCACAGAGCCCACAGCAGAGAGAAACTCACTGCAACGTGCCCGTTCAACTCCGTAGCCAGAGCTTTCATGCTGGGCAGGTGGCTCACTCGGGCTCCCTGGGTCCTGTGCAGTGGCAGAACAGATGGGCAGACACCTGGCTGAGCCCCAAGCCGCCAGTTGTGCCTTGCCCGGCAGCTGTGTCCGACAGCTGCCTGCTCTGTTCCGTGATGGATTTCTACTCCACGGAGGTGCAGCTGAGATGGTTCCAGGGCCAGCAGGAGCTCTCAGGGCACGTGGTGACCACTGACGTGGTCCCCAACGGGGACTGGACCTACCAGATTGTGGAGATACAGCTAGAAAGCAGAAGTGAGAGCAGTACTAAACTCATGTCAGAAGTGGACACGGTAACACTGCTAGGCCACAAACCATGGCAGGCAGTGCAGCCTACCACAAAATAGCTGGCATAAGGGAAAAGCATGTGTGGTGGACAGTGAGCCCAAGGCACCAGGGATTGTAAAAACCCCCTGGAGAAAAGGTGCCCTAAGTAGAGAAATGTTCCCCAGGTTAAAGTAACTAAAAAAGGCCTCTCTCAGAATACCCTATTCTGTTATGGAAATGTACCCCGGTTCTGTTTCCCCTATTGGCCCTCCCCTGCCGCTTTCTACCCTACATGGCCCTAATCCAGAATGTTCTCCCCTCCTTGTTTCCCCATTCACCCTCATTCCTTAATCCCCCCCCTCACTGGTTCCCATACCCTAGTCCCACCTATGTACTGCCCTGTGCCCTCAGGCCATTCGTCCCTGATGCTTTCCCTACCCCGGTATTTAACTTGGGATTCTCCTTTGTCCTCGTCTTTTGTCACTGGTCCCTTCACGAGTGGGGCTGAATAAATCTCTGCCGTGGAATTCCACACAAGGACCCTTCCTACCTCTTTGCCATGGACCTGTCGGAGAAGCCATCCGGAGCGTGTGTGTGTGTGTGTGCAGTGGCTGCTGAGCGACTTTCTGTTGGAGTCGGTTTCGGAAGCTCATAGCACCCCACCCAGAACACCCCTGGAACCGACAGCGTGTTTGGTATGTACCTGTGCTGGTTAGTGCTAGCTTTCAGTTTTGCAGTATTATTAAGAAACATAGATATGGTTGTTATAGTGATTACTGCTTATATAAGGATCTATTTTTAGTTACTGCTGAAAAGGTATAAATACTCAGCTCTGTATCAATAAAAACGGCTTATTGCATCCAAGCAATCTGCCCCGTCTCTTCCACTGCCAACTGTCACCCGACATCTGGTGCCCCGTGTGAGGACGGGACTGCTCTTAAGTGACAGTCGGTGACACCCTGCAGAACTTTGCCGAAGGTTAAGCCGCAGGAGAAACAGGAGCCTTAGGAACTGTGGTTAAGCCACGGGAAGAAGCGGAAGCCACGCCGGCCAGCAATTGATCCTCTGAAAAGGAGGTGAGTTGCTGCAGGGAACTATGGGCCAGGGTCAGGGGATGATCACCCTAGAAGGAGATGTATTTGACCTTATGTCAAAGCTGCTAGACAAGCAAGGCAAACCTTTGCCTGCGCACGATTTAAAACTTATACTCCGATGGACTGCTTCTAAACTGCAAGGGGTGACTCAGTCCACAGTCTTTATGGTGGATTTGTGGGACAGCATAGGAGTGGAACTTTGGAATGCTGTAGCTGAGCATGATAAAGCTGCTGCAGAGATGATTCCCTCCTGGAAAGTAATCTTTGAAACTTTAAAAGCTCAGGAAAAACCTCTTGCTAAAGATAAAGAGGATGCCCCTTGCCCCTCCTCCGCACAAGTGGAGCCTCAGAGCTCTTTACAATCTGAAGAGACTGTGCCTCTTTCACTAAAGTCTCCAGCCCCCCCTGCAACAAAAAGGGAGAGGGGCTCCTCACGATCTATAAAAGCCTTTACCGCTGTCTATGGTCCAGCTGACAGCAGCGAGGATGAAGGAGAGGATCCTTTTGATCCCGGACCCATCGATCCTGAAAAAGAGCCAGATTTATTTCCCCCCAACCCTCACGACACCGGGGTCCACTTGAAACAACAAGGATTAAAGGAAGGGGATTTAGACTTTGCAGACAGAATTGTGGCACCGGTCTTGTATATGGGACCGAGAAAGCGGACTGCCCAATGGGAACAGCTATCTTAGAGCTTAAGGAACTTCGGTGGGCGGCCACAGAGCACAGTATCAGTTCACTGTATTTTGTGAGCCTGCTAGATTCTGTGTTTGCCACTCATATCATGACACCATATGATTTAAAAACATTGTCGTGGCTGTTGCTATCCCCCACTCAAAATGCTTCATGGGAAAAGGAGTGGGAAAAAGGTCTACAGGATCTGCTTTTATCTTATGTGGGTCATACTAATCAAACCCTGGTGGACCTCACGGCTAGACAGCTCATGGGAACGGGACCGTATACCGATCCCACTGTCCAAGCCCGAGACACTCCCAGGGAAGCCCTTGAGGGAATCCGAGACATGGCTCGGCAAGCCTTCCTGAAGGTCCCTGCTGCTAAAACGCCTCAGAAATCATTCATGACTATCATCCAGGGACCCCAAGAACCTTACATGCAGTTCGTTGACTGCCTCAAGCAGGCACTCAAATGCCAAATTGATAATGCAGACGCCCGCGAAATTTTGCTTTTGAAGCTTGCTGTTGAGAATGCAAACGTAGACTGTAAAAACTCTTTAAGTCCCTATTTAACCAAAATCCAACTCTAATTGAAATGGCTGAAGCGTGTAACCGTGTTGGCACAATAGAACATTAATATGTGACCATGGCCGCAGCCTTTGCAGCTGTGAGGGGGCCCCCTGCAGCTTCAGGAGTCTCTTTTGGCTGCAGCAAACCCCGTCACTTAAAAAAGGACTGCCCTGCTCTGAAAAGAGATAAACCCAAAACCACTCTGTCACTTTACCATGACAAGTCCTTGCCTGGAATCCAGGAGACGAACGGGACTTTCCACACTTCTTGCTTTCAGATAGTTGTTTATTAGGTCTTATCAGAGAAACAGAGTCACTGACGTGACCCTGAACATTACAGAGAGAGTATGTGAGGGAGAAGCCAGCAGGAAAAAGCCGAATTATCAAGATTACACCGTCTTTTAAAGGTAAATTATCCAATGAACACCTAAAATGAAAGATATTTTTACTTTTCTACCAATGCTTATTAAATAACTTTGTCACATGAAGAGGAACTGCGGATCCAATCCTCTGAATCCACCTTTGCCGCAGAATATGGAGTCATAGAAGAAGAGAAAAAGGTCTAGATAACAACAACAATCCTCCATATTGACATTTTTGTTGTTTATCTATTTACTATTTTAACAAACCCAACACCTCTAAATTTTTTACCCTGTGACAGTTTCACATAATATTCTAACAGCTAGTTTATACTGGTGTATTTTCTAATTCTTCCCAGAGGGTAGGTAATTTTTTCCATGGACGAAGGTCAAATACAGTGCTGTCCAGGGGGGTAGAACCCTTCAAAACAGGCAGAGAAATATTCCCTGCACTCTGGACTCCGACACACTCCTGTGTGCTCATGGTGCAGCAGAGGCACACATTCTGCTAACCAATGTCACTCTAAATATGATTCCGAAGGTCGCCTGCTCCAAGGATACCAGGGAAACTGGAACCAGAGCGCCGCGCTCTGACACAGATGCCTCTGCCGCCCTCTCAGATGCCAGCCCCGCGGATGCCCAATGGAAGCTTGCCTCAAGTCTTCACCCAGCAACTGCAGGTGGTGCCAGACTGCACTTATACACCTCAGCCGTAGTAACGTTGTATGATTCTTCTGTTCATTTACTCCCTACAGGAATTTTTGGACCACTAGGGCCCCAAAAAAGTGCCCTACTTTTGGGAAGGTCCTCAACGAACCTTTCAGGACTTTCTGTTCTCCCTGTGGTCATAGACTTAGATTTTAATGGCGAACTTAAGATCATGGTTTGGACCCCTAATCCACTGTGCTTCTGTTATTACATCCTCAAATACATTTAATAAACAAATAAAAACACAGCCAGATCTCTGCACAAGAGAAGAAAACATGAATGCAGCTTTGAAGCCAGAAGAAAAAACATCTTTACAAGGTATAAATCCACAGAATACAAACAATCTACAGAATGCAAATAGAGAATCAGCTGCATTTTCTTCCTATTTGGAAAAATCTTCCAACAATAATCTAAATAATTCTTCAGAAGATACACTCAGTGTCACCAGCTGGGCAGAGATTAGAAGAAAGGCATTAAAGGAAGGAGATTTTGACATGGCAACAACAGGAATGGTAGCGATGCCAATAAGATATGGTAGAAGAAATGCGAATCCTAAATGGACCCCATTGACACGTGACATCATGAAAGATTTGAGACCAGTGATCAAAGACAGTGGCCTAGGGACTCCATATTTCAAACAGCTATTAAAAGGCACCTTCAACAATTACAATTTAGTGCCTTACGATTGTAGATACATAGCATCTATGGTCCTGACAGACTCATAATATATGCTACGGGAAGTCAAATGGAGAAGAGCTCTTACCAAACTTATAGAGACTTATGCCGGAGGTGCGAATGCAGCTCTTACATTAGAAGAAATAGCAGGTGATAAACCCCACGACAGACCAGAAGACCAAGCAGACTTGCTTCGAGAAGTGATTGCAGACATCAAAGATGCAGCTCAGAAGGTAATCCTGCAAGTTCAACCTGCTGGAAGCCCCGAGGGTATTTATACAGAAGTGAAGCAAGGAGCAAATGAATCATTCACTTCCTTTGTAGACCGCCTTACTCAAGCAATAGAAAGACAATGCAGTGACAAAGTAGCATATCCTCATCTGCTTCGAAGCCTTGCTTTTGCTAACGCCAATGAAGAATGCAAGCGCTTAATTAGTGCCTTACCAGATCCACAACCAACCATGCCTCATATGGTAGAGGCCTGCAGCAAGATAGGCACTCCTCAACATATAGCAGCAATACAAGCGAACGTCTTAGGAGAACAAGTTGGAAAAATTCTTGAAGCAGCAGACCAAAGGATCGCAAAAACCCTTGCGGCTCTCCATGTAACTCCTCAAGACAGTTCCACAGACGTGACGGCAACAGAACTCTCCAGGAGGCCATGTTTCAGGTGTGCCTCAAGAAATAAAAACAGACAGTGGTCCAGCTTACATAGCAAGAGAGCTACATAAATTCTTGATTAATTGGGGTGTGCGTCACACTTTTGGTATTCCTCATCCTCCTAGAGGGCAAACAATCATTGAAAGAACACATCACACCTTAAAATCCCTTTTGGACAAACAAAAAAGGGGGGAGGCAGAGGCTACGCCTCAAATGCACTTGAATAAAGCACTAAACATTTTAAATTTTTTGAACAGCTATTTTGCAGAACCAGATCCGCCAATAATCAGACATTTTTCCAACACCACACGAGCAAACTTAAAAGAAAACCCTTCAGTTCTGGTCAGAAATCCAGAGACAGGAAAAATCAAAGGCCCATTCTCACTAATAACCCGGGGCAAAGGGTATGTTTGTGTCTCTACAGGTGCTGGTCCAAAGTGGATTCCTTCAAAAAACGTGAAGCCCTACAAACCACCACCAGGAATATGCAGACGCCCTCGGAAGCAGAGAAGTAAGCACGCGGACGTGAACAACAGAAAGACCACAGCTGATGATAAACATCTTTTATCCCACATGTGGAAGCTGTGAACCTTGGGTTTTGTGCCAGTATAATAGTGTGGGAATTGTTGGCATTGTAAAGCCCTGTTGACAAGTGCATGGTGCGGATCATGTTACGATTCTGAATTACATACGAAATATAAGGCTATTGAAATTTTAATTACAGAAGGTCACGAGGAAGGATATAGTCCTTGTATCCACAGTAATTGGAGACAGCTTTAGAGAGAAATCCAAATTTTGTGCCTTACATTTGGCTTGTCCCACAACGACATTGAGAAAAGAAATCAAAGAAAGCATGAAGCCAAATCAGGTATCATACCTGTGCCTTATTATTTCACTATTTGCCTTAAGTAACGCAATCCTGCCCATGAGTCAACCAAAAACTAATGTTTGGGTGGCCTTGGCCAATGCCTCAGGTCTGGACACCATTTGTTTGACATACTCAAATCCAGGAAAGCCTTTCTCAACCTGCTTGGTCAGATTACCAGTAGACAATTGGCCAATACCAAAAAATGTCTCTTCAGACCTTTCATGATTCATCATGAATCCCACAAAGGAATGGGGTGTTTGGACTAAATTTCTCCCTAAGATACCCTATGAACCTCAAGAATTAGAAATCCTTGGGTCAGTAAACATGAAATTTTGCATAATATTTGATCCTCCTGAGTCAAAGAAAGATAAAAACAAAATCACAGATGTCACTCCAAATCATGCATTGTACAAAAATGTGACATCTCGGTGCAATTTCACCTCAGTCTTGCACACAGCACCTAACCATGTCCCCTTACAATTACCACAAGGAGACTTTTTCATTTGTGGAAATAGAGTTTGGCCTGCCATTCCATCAAACCCCAAAGGTGGACCCTGTAGCATTGGGAGACTTACTTTACTAACACCTAACATAAAAATGATAAAAGAGCATAAGCATAGAGAAAAAAGATTTGTAGATCAATATGCACCTGATTGCAATGATAATTTTAAAGCTTGGAGTTTTGGGAAAAGATTTGCTGCAGCTCTTTTTTCACCTCAAGTCGCTGCAGGAGTAGCCTTGAAACAGTTAGATCAATTAGGCTGTTGGTTAAGTAAGAACTCTCATGCCATTTCCCTTGCATCGAGCAATATGTTAACAGATGTTCAAGGTGTAAGACACGCAACTTTACAAAACTGAGCAGCAATAGATTTTCTTTTGTTAGTACATGGACATGGATGCAAAGACTTTGAGGGAGTGTGTTGCATGAACCTTTCTGACCATTCCGTATCAATAAACAAGAGCATTCAGCAATTAGAAGAAGGTGTGACCAAACTCAAAGTTGAGAGAGGATCATGGTTAGATGATCTATTTGATTGGCTGAGCCTTGCTCCATTATGGAGACAGCTTTTGAAAATAGGCATGTATGCTCTGGTTATCATTATAGTCGTCGTGATACTTGTCCCTTGTCTACTTCAGTGTGTCTGGCAACAGTTTAACAAAGTAGTGTTTATGGTTCAAACAGGAAGTGGAGATGTTGGAACCCTGGATTCTGGGAATTTCAGTCTTTCAGTGCTTACTGATGATGATCCTCAAAAACACACCACATTTGACCTGAGACCTTGGGAAAGGCTTCCTTCTTTATGTAATAACACTGTGAATGTTACCGAGTAATTAAAAAGAAATCTGTTCACTGGGTGGAATATGTAGATATGTCGGAAAATTAGGTTTATGGGATATTAGTAATATGTAGGTAACAAGATGGAGGGGTTTCGGAGTGGGTTTGTTCTTCTTCTTTCTTCCTTCTTCTCCACAAATCTAGGTGTTTCATTATTGGGTCAAAAAGCCCGCAATGCGGGTGACGAATGATTACTGGTTTATAAGTAAAAATAAATTTCTTGGCAATTCGTTATTGGATAGCTTGGGGTATAACTGACTTTGGAGGTCAGAACTCAGGGGCCATTTTCCAACTTGCTAACTTGGAAGCGCACTCAGTGAAAAAATGCCTCAGAGAAGAACATAATAAACAATCTAATTAGAAGAACTGCACGTCTCCTGTCTTTTAGTACAAACTCTGAGAAAAAAGGGCCCATGCGCTAGAAACAAATGAAACAAAGAAAAAACCGACAATGTCTGATCATGATGGGAGAAATTCCTGGTTGTAAAGTGTCACACACACCTGGTTAGAGGAGAGATCCTCTGTGATCAGCGCTGTGATAAAGAACGCCTGATTTCTAATGCTTCAAACTGTGTTACAAAGTTTCTCTTCTAGCCAATTCCGATATTGCCATGACATGACCATGTTATGACTGTGGCATTGAGCTCATGACCATGAGACGACTGTGACTGTGACCATGAGATGACTGTCATGTGCAAAGCAGAGATTTCCTCAACTCTCAGTGTCTGATTTGTCCCTCAGCGCCCCACGAAAGCCAAGCCCCTCGCGCCTGACCCATCTGTCCTGTCCCATTCTAGGCACCCTTCCCTGAACAGTCCCGCTGGATCAGAGAGCATTCAACTGACTTATCCAGGGACACACAGCAACAGCACAAGGGAGACCCCTCAACGAGTATTCCCACTTTATCTGAGTACGTTCCTGGCTGGCAGCAACTGCCAGTGCCCGGGAAGGACTGAAACTGACAGTTTATGGAATAACTCTTTATTAGTGTAAAACTAGGACAGGTTCAGGTTCCAGGGTTGCTGGTGGCGGTGTCTGACTGCAAAAACGTATCCAAGGCAATGACCAGACCAGCTCCAATCCCCAATAAAAGTATTCAGTGCACAGAGCGCCGTTCTTACCCAAGAGGCATCCCAGGTTCAGCCGCTCGACTGATACCAGCAGTTACGATGGAGCCTCCCCTGACTTTTCCCCTTTCTCAACTTAATTTAAACCATGTCTTGATGCTTGGGTGGAGCTTGAGTGACTCGAGTCAGACACACCTTTGTTACTGATGGGCGTCAAACCCTCTCACTTCACTCTTAGAGGTACAGTCAGTACCCGTAACATCGAGTTCCCCTCACTGCGAGGGTTCCAATAGAGCCCGGCTGCGGTGCTTCCACTACGCCCCACCCTCCACTCCATCCCCCTCAGCAGGTGGGTGCGGGAAATCATCGAGGGATTGGCTTTGAGCGTTCCAGCCGCATTCCAGCCAGGGAGGAGCAGCTACATCGTGCCCTGCAATTTTCGTACCGCTCTAACTCCTGCTGGGATGTGAACAGAATTCCTCAATTTCCTCTAATTTCAGCTCCAGCCATTTTTCCACAGAGGGACATCCCGCCTGGAGCAGGGTGTATCCCCTTGCTGAAGCCCCACCCCTCAGGCAGAGCT
>VZRV01001283.1:1036884-1140641 GCA_013398115.1 Falcunculus frontatus | reverse complement strand
TTTTTTTTTTTTTTTTTTTTTTTTTTAATTACCTTATCTTTCTCTTTGAACTCTTGGATGAAATCTTAGGGGTTTTGCCTGTTGTTCCAGTTGCCAGGAAGTTAGCACACTGTAAAGTAATGCACTCATTTAGTAAGTGAAGTATGTGACAGCACCTCTAGATATCTTATTTTTTAATAGGTAAAATTAATTGAAGGACTTCCTTTTTTTTTTTTTGTAGGAAACTCCCACTGTAAGAGAAAAACAGCCTTTGTGCTCATGTACAGCAGTTGCATCCTGCTTTGTTATGCATAGAATAGTAGAATATCTCAAGTTAAAGGGACACATAAGGGTCATTGAGTCCAGCTCCTAGCAGAAGTTCTGGAAACTAAAACAGAGGACTAAGAGCCTTGTCCAAATGCTCCTTGAACTCTGACAGCCTTGGTGCCCTGATGACTGCTTGGGGGAGCCTGTTCCAGTGACTGATCATCCTCTTGTGCAGCTTCGTTAATTAGCATAGTTGATTAGTGGTGCACTGTGTAGTAGAAACCAGAGGAAAAGGAATAACTAAATCTTAATTTTTGTTGAACTGCTGTACTTTCTCAAAAAAACCTTAAAACAAACAACAACAAAAAAACCCCAACAAAACCCCCCAGCACTTCAATTAAAGAGTTACATTTCTTAAGTTAAATTTCTACTTGATTTCCTACAGCAGTTAATAACATTAAATGCTCAGAACAGTTGATTGCTTTTTCTTTAAATGTGGTAGTCTGTTCCTACAGAAGAGTACTGTTCTAACCGCTAGTATGTAGTATAGTTAAAAATATTAAACCTACTTATGTGTTCACTTATCCAACACATAGTACAGGGTTAACAGATAATAATAATAACAACAACGGAAACTAGAGATCTTTGATACCTAAATAAATCTTGTTGTTATAGTTGTAAAATTTGGTATCTGATTCTGTCATTTTAGTATATTGTAAAAACATACAAAACCAATGCTAAAGATAGAGAAGGAAAAATCTATTTAACTTGTACAAAATTCAACAACTAGAGTTATGCCCCCCAGGATCTATCTTATAAACTTACTGAATAGGTTGCTTTTTAAGCTATGACAAGTGGTTTTGTTACATAATTGTAGCCAATAGCTACCCTACCACCAAAACACAAACAGGATTGAATGCTGCCTTTGTTGATCTGTGCCTAAACTTATAGGGGGCTGAAAACATTTAAAATTCTCTACAAGCTCCATGTATAATATTAACCTTTCCCCACTGACAAATGAACTTAGGAAAATGACTGCAAAGATAAGATGTTTCTTAGCATTATGCTTAAAGCTGAACTAGAGCTAAACTAACATGCAAAGAACTTGACACTTCAGTATAGGAAGTTTAGTCATGTATTTATTTTTGTTTAAATTTTTGCTAGGGGTAGGGATTGTTTTATGTAAATTATTATCCTTACCAGTGCCCCTTAGTGTTGGAAAACAGTATCTTTACAGGAGATAAATTAGTGTGCTCAAGTAGATCAAAATGAGAAATGGTTCCTAAAGCAGCTTAGTTTTGCAAAATACCTTCACCATAACTCAAAGTCACGTTGTACTGTACAGGCACAGGTATGCCAGCTTGTGGCCATTTCCAGAGGGATGAGAAGCAGTTGCTGCTACTTCAGAAGTTGCTGCTTTTGTAGCCGCTGTCTCCTTTGTGTGAAGACCGCTGTGTTTTGTGCCACTTCTAAGCCTTTCCTGCATGGCCGGCCAGACAGGTCATCTCTGGTCTATAATACAGAAGAAATTAGCTTGCAGTTAAATTCGTTGTAGTGTTGTGAGATTCACAAGAATTTCAGCATGTTTTCTTTCTCCCCAGTGTTACCTACTCCTTGTCACAAGGTCAAAAGTCAAAAATGTACTCTTACTTTCATTTTATTGCACAAGTTGCCTAGGAGATGGCTGTTACAAGAAAACTGGTGAGAGTTCCATGCTGGAGTTTGCTTATGTGCATGCTGTCTTTTATTTAAAACAGCTTCCTATTTCTTCTGCATCCAAGCAAATAACACCAATTCAACTAAACATCAGTCCTCTCTAGATTGTCCTATGTTATGGCTTAAGTGCAGGAATTAAATCTTTGTAGGCTATAACCTGGAAATCTTGTAAGCTTATTTTCTGCTTCTGCATAGTGGAAACTTATTTTCTTGTCATTCGCACTTTCCATCTGATTTTGGGAACAAAGAAGGAAGGGAAAATACTCTCTTGCTCCTGTGTTCTGTACGTGTAATTTGTTGCAAAACTGAAGAGATTAAGGATATTATTAGATTAAAATAATCCTGTAGATGCTTCATGAGCAAATCTTAGACATAGGTAAAACAGCTCCTCACTGAGAATTAACTAACCATAAATAGAGTAAATAAGATTTGTCATATGCTTGAAAGCTGACATTTTAATTTAACAGCAAGAAAAATTTTGGCAAGGACATAAACACACTAACCCAGAGTCTGACTTCTGTTATTCCCTTGATTGATTTGCAAATTGCCCATCCACATGGTTGCCTGTTGTTTGTGGTTAGAATAATCCAGAATCAGAGTTTAGGTCAGCATCGGTAGAACAGGGTTTTGTTTTTCTGGGTTTCTTTTTTTGATTTCTGTAGTGGCTACCACGTTTCAGAATGCCATGGGCAGTATAAACAATGATAATTTTTTCTCCTCGAGAAATTAACCAAGGACAGCTCCCATGCTGAAATATCTATGATTTGATTTTAATATTGCACAGAAATTGCACACAAATGCAAAGTATTTTTAGTGCTTATTTATTAGTTGCCCCACACCTAAGGCATTTGGTTATAAAAGAAAGAAAAAAAAAGATAAACCACATGCTGGTCAAGTTAATCCCAAGAATTTTCCAATTTCCCATTTAATAATGTGGCTTTTGTTTTCTGACTGTTACACACTTGCAATCGTATAGAGAGGCTGTAGCAGGTAGAGAGGTACATTTTGAAGGTGCTGGGAATGTAAAGGTTCTGTTTAGTGGTTTTAGAGGTGCATGCAGCAGTTTGACCATTTATAAAAATTAGTCTCTTTCTTTGCCTAAATGCAGATTTTCAAATCTGTTTGTAGATGATAAGGATTTTATATTTGTTGGGTGCATAAACTGTTTTGTGTATAAAGTTCCAATTATTTTGCTTTGAATGTAAATAATAAGGTGTCATAAATGGAAGAGAATTTCACACAAAGAGAAGGTGCATAGAATTTTCCATCATAATAACACAATTTCCGGCTGCTGTATTCCCATTTTCTTTTTACTTAAGAAGAGGAACGGCATTAACAACCCTGGGTTTATTATTCTACATACTGGCAATAGTTATCCTGTGTACCATCTTAGACCCAGCTCTGCAGCTCTTGTTCTCAGTAGCTGTAAGTCATTCTTGTAGCCTTGTTGTGAGTTGGCTAATTGAGCTCTTGAGAGTGGAATTTTTCAGAACATCTTAATTTGGGTAGGGCGGTTTCTGCTCTCTGAATTCTGCTGGTATATTTTCTCTGAGACATAATCCTGTTCTTGAATGCTGGAATTTATACTTCTCATGTTGAAGGAGGAGGGGTGGTTGTGGTTGTTCTTATTTTTAACTTTTTTCTTTTATATTGGCAACAGACCTTAATGGAGATGATAATTTTCACAATATGATCATTGCTCTTTTTAAGACCAGGAACTATCTTAACTAAAAACACAAAAGCAGTTAAGCCAAATATCTTCTCCTTTCAAACTTTATTGCATTCATTATGGACACACCTGTCATGAAGTAGATACTGCCAGTGACTGTTGCTGCTCCTATTATGTGTTTATGTACCTCTTTGTATTGATACTAATTTCTTTCACAAGACTACTGAGCATTATATAACCAAGATCATGTTTGTGTCTTACAGTGCTTCTCTCCGAGGCTCCTGACCTTGACTTATCCCTTTTTGCCCCGCTTTGATAATAAGAAAATTGTTGTTCTGACCTAAGGTTTGTTGAGGTAGTGTCAACCTTCATCAAGATTTTTTTTGGTACTTAGGGGAAAGCCATCCTGTATTTTTTATCTCTCTTTTTTGCTTCCTTTTCTTCAGTAACTGGTGAAGAATGTATCTCCTGCGGCTCTTTTTTTTGATGACTGAAAACTTTATTTCTACTTTTTCTTGGTAATATTTCGTTTCTCGAAGAGTTGCGCACCTATGACGGTATCAATGTTTGCTGTCTCGTATGTTTTCTGTTCTTGTGCACCTTTTAATAATTTTTTATTCCTCTTATGATGAATACTATATTCAGTAGTAGTTTGGCAGTATATCTGATGCTGCATTTTGGAAAAATTTTTATCTAAATGTACACTGCTCTTTTTCAAGTACTTTTCCAAGCTATTGTTAAATATAATAGCTGGTTTCTTTAAAAAAATGTGTTCTTACTTTTCTTCCTCCTTCCCTTTAGAGATATATGACATATTTTTGTAAAAGTCATCAAATAACTACTAATAGACTGTGTCTCATGAAACAAATTTATTTCTAGTTCTTGAGTGATTTCCTTTGGGCACCACTTACAGGTTAGCACTCCACACATTGCTTTTTTTCTCTGCTGTTAGTTTTTGCACTGGCTCTGGCTGTGTGTAGTTCTTTTGGATAAGTTTCACATGCAGTTTGTCTCAGGGTAATGCAAGGCATTTGAGAGGAAAGCCCACTTTATTATTTGTCAGTCCAGTCTTTCTGTCTGACATCCATGTGAATTTACTCATGACCTTTGTCATTTGATAATATGGACGGTGTTACAGTGTCTCATTCTTGCAGCTCATTAATGTGTGTTCTCTGACCTGCTGTAATAGGTCCCTGTGTCACCTTTGCTCTCCAAAGGATGGGTTCGTGCTAGGCCTTTGCAGCCACCCCGTGCTCACGGGTGCTGCACTCACTGGGTTTGCTGCCAAGCAGCTCAGCCCTGCACATTGATTGTGTGCTGTGCATAAATATGAGTTCAGTCAGGTTCTCTTTCACAGTGTAACCATATACAGAAAATAGCCTGTTTGTGTCAGGACATCTTTTGGAACGTTGTGTCTTCAAAATTATGTTCTGCTTTAATTGCTCCATTTGTGTGTAATGTAAACTGACACAGAGTACGTATTCAAACTAAGAGAATATACCCTTATTTGATTACTGACCAGTAATAAATGGGATTATCTTTTTTGGATTGGGATGTTTCATGAGTTTGACACTGTTGCTGGTCATTTGGGAACATTTCTAAGCAAGAGGAAAAAATTTGTATTAATACTGGAAGAATGAAGTGGAAGATAATGTGTGTTTAATGAAAAAAAGTTGGTATTATGATGTATCACAAGGTTTGAAGTACAAGAAATTAATGGTTTAAGGTGGAGCATGAGTATACTGAGACATACGTCACTTGAATAAATTGTTCTATGATAAAGATACTTTTCTCTGTTTTTTGTAATTTACACACAGAAACCTCCTTTGACGTGTCTCTTCAGTGCAGAAGAGTATACTCATGCATGCGTGTAAAGTGACGTAACCTTGGGTAAAGTCAGCATTCTGCTACAAGACCATTACTGCAAAAAATTACACTATGTGAAACGGTAGATCTTTTCAGGCTAGGGCTGAGTCTTCTCTATAGCATTATATTGTTACTGGACTAACAAAATGTTCTTTGCTTTATGGCTCAGGAGAGATGGAGCCATAAAGAGCTTATCACAGTGTAATAAATTCCTAGTCTTTAAAAATTAAAAACAGTGTTTCATGGGGAACATGTCTCAGGAAAATGAAAGTATTTGGGCCACTAAGGTATTGTAGTATATCTAATTGCTATTCTGCTGCCTAATAACTTGCACTGTTATTATTGTTGTAGATCATATTTTTATTATATTTATCCTTCTACCATTTTTAATTTGAATGTTTTCATTTTTCATAAATAAAGGCATCTAGGAGTAAATATCAAGAAGTAGTGTTGCTGTTCTGGTTTTGTGCGTTCTAAAACTTCAAACTTTATGTTTCAGTTGATTGCAAATTGTGCAGTATTGCAAAATTTAATTTCTTGAAATGTTTGATTCAAAGTCGACTTTGCATAGTTTGCTGTTTATCATGGCTTTGCCTTTTTGAAGAAGGAAGTGAACTATTCCCCTTGGTTCTTTTGCAACTTATTACAGAGAGCAGGTACTTAATATGTGGGTTTAACAGTAACAAGATACAATTCTAGGTTCTTAGGTTGCAAAAAGTTTTGCATCTTTATACCACTTTTCATATAATGCCAGTTATACTATTTTTTTTAATTAAAAAAAAGTTCTATCTTACAGATTTAGGAAAAAAAAAAGGTTTTGGTTTTACCTGCTAATTGTATTCAGTTTTAAAAAACTTTTGATGTATGTTTTAGCTTCCTATTACATGAGTCTTCATACCTTTAGAAACATTTGCATCTTTCAATAACCTCACATTGTACCACTGCAGAATTTCTGGGTAGCTGTGACTTGTCACACACAGCCTCTCCTGCCCAGGCTGGTTCCTGACCTGCCGTCAAAGGAGAGCTTTCTGTGCTGTAGCACCACTACTGCTGTCCTGACCATTCCACTCCTAGGGCAAGCAGGATGGTGGAGAAGGGTGACAGTCTGCACATATATTGGGACAAGACTTGAAATAACATACGACGTGAATGCTTCTAGGTCTTAGGGTTCACAAATAGCCTGTGATTTCCTAAATCTGTACATTGGATCCCCAGGTAGTAACTGCACTTATGAATGGCAGTGTTAACAGTGTCTAATAGTTTATACTTACACGTGTATGCAAAAATACTGTATGCAGCAGTTTTCATATGGCGTCTTGGTCTCCCAGAGAATGTCTTAGCTTTGCATGCTTCTTGGGAGGTGTCATAGCTTTAGAAATTTTTTTTTATTTTATAATTATTCTTCCTAAGTTCTTTCTAAGACTGCTCTAAATTCTGCAGTTATCAGATATGGATATATGGATGTCATCCTTGGATATATTATATTAGTGTTGCTTTTGTCTCAAATACTTTTTATAAATAGAAGGTCTTTGGAATGTTCATCATAGTGTTAGGTTTTCTGTATTGTTAATTCATTTTTTGTTCTAGGTATCTGTTTTACACACTCTAGAACTTTTTAAATAATACTCCTTATGTTTGGAAGTTTTCCAATGCTCACCCTACAATTCCTGTATAAAGCTTTAGAGATACAGGGGATGTCTTTTCATGTGTGTGTATGTATACAAAGGAGAGAATTCTTTCCATTTAAATAACTATTAAGATAATGAGCCACTCTTCAGTAACTCTAAAGTTGTCAAAGAAAAATGCCTTAAAGATACATCAAAATTTTTTTGAAGAAGTCTCTTAACATAGTGAAGAGTAACAGCAAAACTGGATTATAGGGTTTATGTTTATTAAACTAGGCTTTGTTCTTCCCTTACCAAAACTCCTAGCCTTAAGAGTTGGCATTTCAGGATCTGTAGCTGGCACCTGTCTGTGTTATACTGGTTTTAAAGTGCTCTCGACATAAATCTTCATGTTTCCCCCGCCTCTCCCATAGGCAATAATACAAGATGTTAAATTGTGTGTTAGCATGGTTTTTCTCTCCTCATTCCCCTGTTTAATTGAGAAGCGGCTATATGTTCTAACTCAGAAGTTTCTACTGAGAGGGGGAAAAGAAAAACAATATTCTAAGATTTATCACAAAACTGGAAGTTATTCCTCTTTTAACCCATTCCGTTTTCTACTACTGTAGATCAACATGGAATAGATTCATGTTTTCTTTTTTTTCCTTCTGTTATAATTGCAGCTTTCAGGAACTAAAATAAGTATTCCTGTTTGACCCAGATGTTGCTGTATTTGTATGTAACAAAAAAGAAGACATAGAATTTATTTTCCTCTGGGTACTTTTCAGTAGGTATTTAATTTACCGTTCTCTTCATACTATCTTACATACTAAAATTGTGAGCTTTGGTTCTCTGCTTTACATTGTAATTGGATGTATGAGAAATTATGTTGTATGCATGAGAAACTACATTGATAGTGTAACATTCCTAGGTATAGCTCAGGAGATTTACAATATGAAAAGTACTTTCAGTACCCATTCATTCTTTCAGGATTGGATCCTGCATGTACCTTTCTCCTCCTATTTCTTTAAAGTGTTCTTGTGTTGTGAATTAAAAACAGGCTTCCTTTAGAAAAACAAAACAACAAACCTCTGTAAGTTTAGGTTCAACTGAGATTTGATCTGATTTTCTTAGAAATTATTCTCACTACCATCTTGAAATTCTCATTTTATCTGAGTCGTCTTGACTTGGCAGCTGATTTGATAGTGCATATCAATAACTTTTCCCAAAACCCATGTTCTTTATGCCATTCTTTTTTTTAGAGGTGAGCATCATAGAAATACATAATTCAGAAAGATTGTATCTATGAGTGACTACAAGATGCCCAATACCTAGGCAGTATAGGATATCAGAGGTGCGATATGGAGTACCTACAGATACTGCACTTTCCATGGGTAGAAGTAAAGGAGTTGGTTAAAATATCCTGTAGTTCTGTTTAAATAACAGTAGCTATTCCCTTCCTTCAAGCTATAAAAAAGTGGTGTTGATAATGTAGGCCCAGAAGCATAAATCATGTATTCAACAAAATAATTCACAATTATCAATGATTCCAGGTATTGTATAACTGTACTTAATGGCAGTCTAATTTCGGAAAATGTATTACCCACTTTAATTGTTTATAGTGGAGTTTTGGAAACAATTGCAGACTACCAAGGAAATTATTTTTTCACGGAATGGTGGTGATGATGCAATTTAATGGCTTCAGTACTGACTGTGTAGATGCTTCCTATTTCCAGTTCAAGAGCTACTTAGGCTTCTTTGTGAGTCCGCTGTAGGGAGTTAAATTCTCAAGAGACATGCTAGATCTTTAGTAATTAAGGTAGAGAGTACTGTCAGAAGAAATCCCTGTCCTGAACAAAACAGCTTTAATTTTTTGTGTAATTTCAATTTTATTCATTACTGGCAAAATTTTAAATTTGTATAGAATACAAGTTTGTAACAGAAATTATGAGAGGCTGACAGCCCTGTAGCAATACCACCATGATCTGTGTCAACCTAACACAAGGAGAAAATCACCAGTCTCTTTGCTTATGACAAGGTCAATGACTAAAGCTACCCTTTGTATTAGAGAGGGTAGACAGTAGCTGTAGTTAATAGTATTTAGTTCTATTTTCTTTGATTGCAATGTTCTATACAATTGGATTCTTTTATTAATAGTTTCATTTGCTCTTCAGAAAACGGAAGAAAAAAGCTATTTCTGCTTGTTGATGGAATACCAGGTTTACATTTTTGTGCAAAGTTTTTGATCTCTTTGAAAACTGCTATCCAGAGGTTGTTAGAGAGATGTGGCCTACAGTGCATGTGCCTATTTCAGAAAAGAAAGGTCTTTGGTTGACCAGCTGTTCTATTATTATTGCAACTTGTATACCTCATAGTTATTTTTTCCTTAGATTTGGGAAACATGTAAGTTACCTTGTTTAACTGATTATGCAGCTCTAACTATGTGCCTAGGATGTGTTCTAACAGTTTAAAAACAATGGGTCAAAAAGTATAGGACTTTTTATCTAACAGTCGTTTAAGTTCAGTGGCTCAGTTCTATGTATTCAGCAAATAAATCAGACACTTTTGCTGATTGTGGGAGAAAGGGTACTGGATTTTTTTTTTCTTTCCTTCTTTAGTTTTTAGATAGAGTGAAGGAAGTTTAGGCTATTTTTGTAAATGAAGTAAAAAATCTTTTCTATCTGCTTATTGAGCATATAATTTCCGAGCCTGTCTTTTACAAGCGCTGTTGCAGTAAAACTAAGCACACCCCAGTGTACTAACTCCTGTGCCAGGCTTATTAAATTTCAGCCACAGGAGAGTGAAGCTGTCTGTGTCTCAAGATGTAAACTTTGACCTCAGCTTGCAGAACTGAGGCAGAAGGAAAGAAAGATTTAGGGAAAGTGGAATGACTTCTAGTTCAGTTCTCAGTATCTCTTTTTATTTTTATCACATTACTCATATGGAAGAATGAAATGATGGACTGAAATTTCTTGCACTCTTTGAGTCTCTGAACACATATTTTTTATTTCATTTAGTAGGATACACAGCAGTGTTTCCTGTAACTCTAAGCTCAAAACAAAGTCATAACATAATATTTCCATTATGCCCAGAAGTACTCTCTAGCAAAAGAAGGTTCAACCTCTCCCCTTTGAGATAGCTGAAAATATAACCCTAATAGCTACTGTCAGAGAGTCTCCTTCCAGCTTTCTATTTCTCCTGTAGTCCTCCAATGTGAATTGGGTTCACTGGCATGTTAGTGAGATTCTCTCTCTGGACCTTTTTGTAATTACAGTATTTCAGGATTGTAGTGTGAGTAAGTTTTATGTCTTCTAATAAAACATCTCTGATACTGTTTTATTATTTTTCCTCGGTTTTAAACAAGAGATAGTAGTGTTTAGATTAAATGGATTTTGATGTTTGAAGACCTTATGCTAGTTTAAAGTGGCCATAATGTGCTAAAATAATACAAGGTCGGTTTGACCCAAGCATGGGAGTTAAGATTTCTTGATCATCTCCTCTTTGCCAAGGAAATGACACTCTTAGAAAAGCTTTAACAGCTAAAATATTTTACTAGAAAGTGGATACTGCATTCAGTACTTCAGCCTTTAACGTACCTGATCTGTGCCAAACTTTTAAGTGTTGTGTCACTTCGACTACAATAAAAGAATTGTGTGCAGTTGTTAAGATCTGATTATTGAGAGATGCCTCTATCCAAATTAAGGTGCAAGCAAGATCATATGCCAGAGTCAAGAGTACGGATTTTATTTAACAGTAAAATGTGAGGTAGAGAGATAGAAAAGAGAGGAGAGGGAGAGACAGACAGATTAAGCAGAATATAGTCACCACCTGTGGATCGAGCAGCATCCCATTGTTCCTTCTTCACGTTGGGCTTCTTAGTAGTGAGGGTCCCAAGGTTGTAGAAAACTTTTCACTATTTATACATTTTACCAAACAAAGGAATTAATGCTCATTGGCTACATAGTTCTCATATTCTGTTGGTTAAATTATTCCCTCACTTCCAATGCTAATTAATCCCACGCTTGATCTTTCTATGTTTTGAGTCAGTGGGTTTCTTGAGTCCGTGGGTTCTGATCTCCCCCTGCCGGACTTAGTCTGAGCTGATTTTAGCAGTGTTGCTCAGTTGGTTTTCCTTGTCCATTATCAGTGATATATTCTTCTCCCCCAGCTTTGTTTACCTCCCTCTAGTCTGAGATAACACTCAGACAATAGTACCACCTTTATCTTTTCTCAAGTTCCTGTCAGGTGGCTTAATTTACAGTCCAAGTTCCAGGAATCAATGCAGATATATTTGGGGGAGACACCTTCAGTGGTTGCAGATGAGCGACTACTTCTTTACACAGTTTGCCACAATGGGCCACGTCCTTTGGTGGTAACAGCATCTGAGACAGGCAACCATGATTTTTAAATCCTTACAGCAGCATAGAGGTTGATGAAGTTTTTTTGCAGATGAATATCCCTGGGGTGGTTTTAAATTGAGGTGATTTGAAATGCTTTCACAGGTATTTTGCATCAGAGGTTTAATTTTAAAGTGTCTCTTCCATGTCTTACGGGAGCTGTAGTTGATGCCTCATATTTGCATTTGTTTTTCAGGCTTCCTAATCCATCTACATGTGTCGTATTAAGTAGAGATTTTATATGATGGGAGGTAGAAATTTTGGACAATAATTTTCACGGCAGAAGGCTAACTTAAAATATTCTTGTAAGATTTTTAAGTTAATGAAAGCTAACTTAGTCTATTTTTAGTAGAGTTTGTTATACTAGTATTATTAGGTAGACTAAATCATCTGTGCAGAGAGGCTAAAGCTTTTCAGCAAAATTCCAGATACATACTGGGAGGAAAACTATGCAGCTCTTCAGCAGCAGGACTGAGAATTAGTGTGTGAATACTCATGAAGAAAATGAGTGCTATTAAAAATCTGTTATTATGTACTAAACTCTGTAAGTGGCAGTTTATTGGGGAATATTGTTGCAAAGACCTAGTACTGATTCAGTCTTGACTGCACTTGAGTATCAGACTGGCTTAATTTCCTGTGAATAGACGTTCCTTTTGCCATAGGAGGTTTTCTTGGTGCACAGCATCTGTGGTTCAGGTTCTGGAGTAAAAAGGGTATTTTAGCTCAGAAACACAAAAGCATTGTGTGTTGGATGGAGCTATGAGCAACCTGATCTAGTGAAAGGTGTCCCTGCCCCATCAGGGGGTTTGGAGTAGGTGGTACTTGAAAGGGCCCCTTGAATCCAGACCATTCTGTGGTTTATGTACCTATCTCTCAGTGGGTTCAATGGGGCTTAGTTAAAAGCTTCTGTGGTGAAGTATAAGTTTTATTTCATCCTGCCAGTTACAAACAAGCTGATTATATTCTAAAACAAATTGCAGTCTTCCAGTATTTCTGTGCTTTTACAAATGGTATTGGGAAACAAAAAGATCATCATTTGTGACAGTTCTAACTTCATGTGGTACTTCTCCGGGCTGCAGACTATTTAATCTAAGACTCATTTAGGACCTGCATCTGGCTTAGTGCCGAGTCTGGAGGCAGGACAACTCTTGCTGTCATGTGAAGCTTTTCATGTGAGAATAGCCCTCTACTCTGATCCACAGCCCCACATGGGAGGTGAGTGCTGTGGTCATGCATCTTCAGAGAAGCCTATGGCTTACTTGTGCGGAAGTCCACTGTTACGTTGTGTTGGAAGTTCCTTTTATTGGTATCTGTATAATGGGTTTGAGGTTTCTTCTACAGTTTTCAAACAAACAGTCATTGCAGCTCATAAAACATAATTTTCGGTTTGCTGTATCACACTTGCCTCACGAATCTTAAAGGTCTGGTCCTTTTTTGTGTATTTTACATTATAGTTAGTATAAGGAGTTCTTGGTATACAACTGTTAAAGAATTATTGTGATCAGGTCTTCTGCAGTATTCTGACACTTTGCTCTTGTATGTAGGTAGTCAGCCATGATAAAATGTCCTTGCTCTTGGAAAATCAAACTATTTGATGATGTTTGATTTTCTGCTCTTGGTACTATCACCACAGAGAAATTACTCCATCAACAGATTTACGTCAGAAATTTTATGCACTCTTGAGTGGACAGAAGAGATTATCTTTATTACTCTGTAGTTCTCTACACCTTCTCTGGGGTAGTATGTTTGACACATTGCCACCATTAAGTGTAGAACATTGTCCAAGGCCACAGTGGAAAAGTAATGTTTTTTTTCTATTGAAGTCACTCTGTCTTTTGAAATGTTTCCACTGTTGCGGAAGCAGACGTTTTGACAGTATTACAGAAAGTGGTTTAGAAACATGTAACCCTGAAAGTCAAGCATCTTGAATTTGCAACTTGATCAAGTCTTTCTGTATATATATATATATATATATATAAAAAATCTCTGTTTCTGAGAATATATGTATATATTCCTAGAAAGATGAAAGCTTTCTGAGAATAAGGAAATTGGTATTAGGAGAGACCTGTGGTGAGCTGAAGAGAATTTTTCTATGGCCTTATTTTGTTGTGTTTCTTTTTCAGGAAGGAATAAAGTTTCCTGACCCTTTTTTCCCTTTTCATAACTATTTTTTTTTCCATTGTTGCTCTTTTAGGTTGTGGGTTAAACAGAACAGCTCTGGGATATCTGTTCAAGGAAGGTTCTGTTTCTTATCAATAACTCTTCCCAGAGAAAGTGTATATTTGTATTGGCTTTGCGTGGCAAGGCTTTGGTAGCGGAGGAGTGGGGTGGAAGGGTGGGCTGTAGGGGTGGCTTCTATGAGAGGATGCCAGAAGCTTCACCAGTGTCCAACTGAGCCAATGGCAGCCAGATCCAAGATGGACCTGCAGCCGGCCAAGGCTGGGCTCATCAGTGACAGTGGAAGCACCTCTGGGATAACAGATTTAAGAAGGTGAAGAAAACCTGCTGAGCGACAGCAGCCAGGACAGAGGAGCTAGAATATGTGAGAGAAAACAGGTCTGCAGACATCGAGGTTGTTGAAGAAGGAGGGGGAGGACGTGCTCCAGGTGCTGGAGGAGTCCTACTCCTGCAGGGGAAGGAGCAGCAGAGATATGTGATGAGCTGTGTTCACCTGTGCTTCTGCAGGATAGGAGGTATAGGGAATAAAGCTCAGCCGAGGAAGAAGGGTTGGGTGTAGGGGAAGGAGTTTTTAAGATTTGGTGTTATTTCTTATTCCCCTACTCTGATATAATTTCCCCAAATTGTATCTGTTTTACTGGTGATGGTAACTGCTGGGTGATCTCTCCCTGCCCTCATCTGGACACGTAAATCTTTTGTTATATTTTCTTTCCCTTGTCCAGCTGAGGAGGGGAACGACACAGCATCTTGGGGCTTGGGTGGGTACCTGGCCCAGCCAGGGTCAACTCACCAGACTCTTAATTAAGAAGATATAATTAGCTTTTTTTCTGCTGACTTTGATAACGCAGTGATCCTTGTGGTTCCACCTACCTTGTGTGGTAGTGGTTTTATACAAGTGCGTTGGAACATCTAATTTCAAAACAACTTTTTAAAGCTTGTTTTGCATTCCTTGGGCCAGTGAACTGCTGCTCTGTGTTATCAGCAACATCTGAAGAAGAGGAGGTACCCCCTTGGTGAAAGGCTAACTTCCTTGTGAGCATGCTATAAGCTGATGGGGTGTTCAGAGCTGGTAATTGCTCCTCTGGTTGAGAACATTGCTTGTATAAATTTCCATGGTATAGTAGCTCATATGACAGTGTAACTGTTGCCTGACTTGAGTCTCCCTATACGCATTTTAAGAAGCTGTGTCTCTGTAAGCTATAGATTTCCACCCAACAAGCAGGGTTTTGCAGGCACCATATCAACTGCTGTTTGCATAGTTCTGTCTTTAATGGTTAAGGCCCTGTGCGAGAGCCTAAGAAGATATATCAGGCAGCTTCTATGAATCAATAGCTTTTCTATTGTTAAACAAATGAGATGCTGTCACGTAGATGATGCTTAATAAGTAGAGTTTTAGAATATTTTGTAATGAGTTGTGTATATTGCCTTTATATTTCAAAGTTGGATTCCCTTGTGCCCTGGAATTGAAATACAGGTTTCTCTTTATGTTTTCATGTGCTATTTTGCATTGTTGCCAGAGTATTTGTTTACAGCTCCACATCGGAAGAGTTTGCATGCTTTATTCGTGAACTGTTTCTTTCGCTTCCCTGTGGCATTAAAAAAGAAGGATAAGGTGTATATGTGAATACAAGATAGCATTAAGATATGTCTGCTGTATTAACGTAAACTAAAAGCCTTTTGAATTTGTTCAGAAGCTTCTTCCTCTCCCCATAGAAGTACCATGTTTCTCTGCATGTAAAATGAGAAATTGGCTTCCTCTGTAGCTGCTGTTGAAGAATTCTCCTAGTAATATAAGCCCAGAGGGGCAAATACATGATTCTCATTTGGGAACAGTTCCATGCAGCTGCTATTGTTTGAGCATCAAACTTACTTTCTTTTTAAACCTGTTAGCAATAACTTGAATTCATGGTAGGATGTCTTATATCAGAGAAGGGCAAACAGACTGACAGCACCAAGTTAGCCAGTGGCAGCATGTTTCTTTGGACTTAGTAAAGTAATCACAATGTAACATGTTCATCTACCTTGGAGTGTGCTTATATTAATACTCAAATACAACAGAAAAAAAGAAATAGGTTTGCAAAAATTAAAGCTCCAGAATAGACTTATACCTGCTCCTTACTAAAATGAATAATGGATCTTTTCAGTGAGTTTTTCTAAGTGCTAATCAAAAGTATAATGATCTACAAATCATTACTCAATTAAATTGGAAGCAGTAATTTTAATTTTCAGCAATTATAATAATTTTTTTCTTTATCTTTGGAAATTATGGTTATCAATCATGTAAAATGGTTTACTGAATAACTTGCTCTTTATAACTAGCTTATGATTTTGAAGTAGCCATTATTTGGTGCTTGATGTTTATTTTAATAGATGCTTCGACTTCCTTTAACTTCCAGGGAACAGTAAGATGAATTTAAGTGGTACTGGTTATGAGAGATGATCTGTGGAAAGGTACAAGACATGAATACGGCAGCAGCATTTCTCTTGATATGGTGGTCCAGACTGCCTTTAGGTTCAGTCTGCCAGGTTGGGTACATCAGCCTTGATATTTAGGCATGGCTCAAATTTTCACTTGGGCATGCGTGAAACCAGTACTTGTTTCCTCCTGTGGCAGTGAAGTGGGTGTGTCTAAGATGATAAATTTAGATTTCATTTTTCTTCCTAAACAAGTTCATGGAAGGAGTGGGGGAATACAACAGTCAAGAATAAAAAATTCTTTTTTCTTGTGTACTTTCAGTGCTAAGCATTTTGAACCACATTCTTTTGGTATGAGCCATTAAGTCAAGAGGCTCCAGGTTGATTTGTATTTACTGGCTAGTACTCATCCTGAATTTTATTCTTTAAAAGACACTTTTGCCTGTAAAACACAGTTCTATACATACACTATATATAAGTAAATGTATAAAAATACATGCCCGTATGCCCTACACGTATATGTACAAGCATATAAATGGTTTATCTGCATAAAAGTGTGTATATGTATATAACATAATAGCATAACAAATGTCAGAGTATGTTGGAAGAACAGTCTCAGGCCCTTAGGATGGGTTGAAAGACTGAGTTTCGTTTTCTGAGCTAGTGCTGTAACAGTTAGGCTGTTGTGCAAAAGGTAATTTCTGTTGCTTGCCTTCTTCATCCATACTTTTACTGGGTTGCTGTAAGTGATTTTGAGGTCAGCTATTAAACTGCTGGTTTTTTCTCCTATTAGCCATCATGGGTAACCATAGCCATGCATTTTTAAACTACCTTTCATAGTAATGAAAGTGTGAATGGGAGGATGTTTGGGGGGGAAGTGCAAGACTGACCTTTTGACACAAATTGCAAGATAGTTGTCTACTGTAGATTTTTTTTTAAAAAAATAAAAGAAAATATCCTTTAATTCTGTTTGCTTGGCTAACTCAGGAGGCTTCAGCTCTAGTTCTTAAGTGATTCTGAGTGGTTTAAACTAATTTTTTTTTCAATTTCAGATCTGTTTCAGTAAAAGTTGTATACTTACTACTGTTTTGCATTGCTCATATTGGTTGTATCTGTCTTCACTGCTGATACTGTAAGAGCAAAGTCTCTGAGTCTCTCTGAAAGAAATGAGGGCATAAAGAGAATGGTGAATGAGTTATGCACAAACCTTTATTCCGTGACATAGACTTGCTCCCTCAGCAACCATTTTTGGTTTTGTGTTTTGTGGGGTTTTTGGATCTTTTTTGAGATGGAGCTGTAATATATAATTTATGGATAGTAATACCTTGACTTCTTTCTTTTGAGAGAATGTTCCTTGTTCCATTCTAAGTTTGCTGTTCAGAGGCCATTGGTTTCCCATTCTTTTCTCTTTTCCTGCTTACCAAAACCACCAGTAGAATCTTGCAAATTTTTGGATAGCCATGTGGCTTCCATCTTGCCAGTGGTTCTTCCTAAAATCTGTGGTAATCCACATGCCATTTGGAAATGTGTTGAATGGCTCACTGATACTCACATCCTCAGTTGTTGAAATCCACATATTTCAAGAACTGGTTCATTTGTGTAACTGAATGAGCTAAGAGCATGTACTGCCTGTGGGGAGAGAGGCTGTAGAATGGCAAGATTGATGAGAGGTCTCTTTGGAGTACAGAGACTTACTGAAAGACATCCATTCCCTTGCTTTCGTGCAGTGCTGCAGCATTTGTTTTACTCCCGAGTCTCACAGACTTGACGCAACTGGTCAGTGAGCTGCTCGGCCATGTCTTTCATGTGCTAGGGAGAGCAAGAAGAACCGTGAGTACGTGAATTTGCTGATGTTGAAATAGGTGGGTATCAGGATCAATGACTAAGCATGTAATACTCTGGACTAGACAAAACTAGTGTTTCTGATGGGAAATCTGTCAAAATTGACTTTGCCATTGCTGTGTTTAAATCCCATGTCCTTTAACACTGTTCAGTTGATACAGTGGGAGAATAAGCACACAAAGGCCTGTGTTACAGCTGAATGCAGAAATGAGAGAAAATGTGAATGTCATTACTATAACTCTGTATGTGGAGGAGGTATCTAATCTTGATTGATCTAGTCCCAATTGCCCTTATTTCAGCTCTTGTATAGATTTGTTTTTAAGTTGACAGTTTATACTGTGCTAAATGCCACCAAATGAGTTGCAAAAAGCAAAGGAAAAATTCAGACTTATATAATTATATTCTGGTTTATAATTATATTTATCTCTTGTATACCAATTGAGCGTTGCAGTAATTTGTATGGTTTTTTACACTGTTGCATACTCTAAAGAGATTATGGGAATAATGTGAAAGACTGATAGGAAAGCAAAATCATAGTCACCTATGTGTTCATTCAGTATTGATGGTGACAAAATCTTACGAGTTTTTCTCAGTCCTGGGCTAAAATGTTGACTAAAATTACTGACTGTGTTGAAATTTGGCTAAACTGAATACTGAAAATTATTCTCTTCTACATTTGAATAGAAATCTGCCCCACAGGTATGGACACAAGAAACCTGTTGCTTAACTCAAAATTGTTCTCTTTGACTGCTTTTCTATCCCTTTAAAAAAAAAATATCAAATCCTTCAGAGTTTAGTTGTCCAGGGTCTGATTTTGAATTACTGAAATATATTGAATGCACACAATTAAAACTCTGTTTAAGATGTTTTAGACTCCTAGCAGAAGGATAAATCATAACTGTATTTCATCTGGGAAGCTTAATGCAAAATTGAGATGGGTTATTCAAATAAAGAACTCAAAACTAATGATTAAGATGAGCTATGGCTAAAAGGAGGTTTCATGCCTACTAATCTCATCTCCTTGATAAACTAGAGATTATTTTAGAATAACAATAACATACTATTAAATTAGAACGTGTATAATCTTCTAGAAAAATGAAGTTCTGTATTCATGAAGTCATAATTTTCTGTCTTAAGCTGTCTTTATAGGTAACTAAGTGATAAAGATGAGGCTTTCATACTGTTTTGATGTTTGCTGTACCCCCAGCCTAGGTAGAACTGCACGTCTAATTGCGACTCTGCACTGATTGGAGCAGATCGTGCACTCCAGATATGCACTGTGATGTGTTGCCAAGTGACCTGTAGGTCTTTCTGGATACATGTCAGCATATTTTTGTGCCAGATCACAAACTAAGTAATCCAGTGCCTCTGTCATTCTTGTCACTTTATTTGTATTTATTGTTACTGGCTTTTGCACACTCTAACCAACACCAGTGGAGCTGACTGTGCTTTTATATAGAAGAAGGGTCGCTATAAAAATGACTAGAAGATGATATGTGACTAGGGAATGAATATTACTCATTCCCAGTGAAAAGTAGCAAGTAAATGGACAGTGTGTTGTGCTGATAATGTCCATGTAAGAGATATTTCAACAGATGAGAGCTAGAAATAAAGAGTAATTTGAAAGCTTATACATTTACTGGAAATTGCAGGAGCTAAGAAATCTTGCTTTTCCTTCCCATTATTAGAACAGGCCACTGCCAGATATGTCCTATTGTGTTCTCAGCTTGTATTCCTGGTGGAGGCTAGCAGCTGGGGCTGGATTCACTTGCTGAAATGTGTGTGTGAGTGTGAAGCACTTGGGATGCTATAGGGCATCTGGCTACTCGTGCCGTGAAGTGTGAGTCTTGCCCAAATTACCTTTTTAACATTAGATATGTGTGGATGTCTTGGACATACCAGAGTAAATACCAGTAGGTGCCTATAATTAGGCACTTGAGTTGAACTTCTAATTCCTCTTGCTTGTTTCATTTCATCAATGGGTTTTATTCATGTATGGGAGTTAGATATAATTTCTTTTATATAGTAGATTTATAGCAGTATGAAATTATGCTTCGCTGATATATTTAAACTCTGATCAATCCTTTGAACTGTGTGTAGTTTCTTTCTTGTTACAATGGTGAAAAAGCTAGCCTGCCTTTTTTTTGAGCTTGCTCCTTTCCAACTGGAATCTTGAAGTTGCATCATTATTTAGTATTTTTTTACTGCTCTTTATTATAAGGGGAACATACAGATCTTCCTTTGTCTTGGATCAAAAGAAACATGTCCTTATCTGTTATACATATATGTAGGAAATGCAGATTTATCAGCCATGATCTTCTCAGATTCCAGTTGGATTTTACAGTATATGTGCGCATAATTTTTTTCTCAGATTTCAGATTTTATTCGTATGCTGTAGTGAAACATATCTGTTTGAGCAAGTAAAATGTCCACATCCATGCTTTTGTCATCTACTCATGAAAATTAAAATCCATTGATTTTTTTTTAAAATCAGTTGATTTTCAAGCAACACAAATGTGGAGAATCCTACAAGAGGTCATGAATCTTGAAATTATAATTTTCATTGCAACTACATCACTGTCCAGAGTCCACATGCTATGACTTAATGTAAAGTGAAAATTATCTCTTTGAAAGAAAAGTTGAAGGTTTTGTAAGCCAAGTCTTTTAACTATAATCAGGGGAGGGAAGGAAAGGCTCTCTGTCATCCTGCTTGTTCAAGCATATACATTACTTTGTACGACTTAGATGTATTTAGATTAAGTGTGGGATACAAACGTGTTGACTAATTTGGGGGTATTCTTGTTTGTTTGGTTTGTGTTTTGTTTCTGAGCACCTAGAAAACTATGTTCTAGCACAGTATGAATAAGTAAGCAATTACCTGTTTTAATAGCTCTGACTCAAACTTGTTCATGAGTGCTCTTCCACTGACAAAACTGCAACATTGCATAAAAGACTTGGATTAGGTCTGCAATCTGGACATCATTATGATTTTTTTAAGGAAAATAAATTTCATTCACAAGTCAGCTATGTAATATTTAAAATGAGGGAGACTATTAAAAGTAGTATATTTAGCTCTAAAGTTGAACCTTTCACTTTCAAATAGATTAGCATGTAATTATATTAGAGACCCCTAGGAAAATTTTCATGTTCTAGGATTTTTTGTTTCCTTGCTTTAATTCTGCTTAGCTTGCTATGTACTATTTAATAGGACGAGGATTGCTTTTCAGTTTCAAATTTAAACTTAGGATAAGAATTTTATGTCCATCACCTGGTGAGTCTGAGATATAGAAGAAAAACTAGTTTATATAAAAAAAAAGAAAGTGAGAACTGTGAATTTAAAGAATTGTATACTTAATTTACCTTCCTAGCTTGCAGAGAGTACCACCTGGCATTTTCAAGCAAATTGGGGGAATTTTTGTTATTGTTCCTTTTTCTCTTCTCCTTCCTCGTGTTAGCCAGCTTAACACTTTTCAGAGTGTTAACTTGCCTGTGTTTCTGCTGTGACACCTTTCCTGTGTGTTTGAAGGGTCTCCAAGATCACTTGTAATTTTTTTCCCATAAGTGTAGTTGTTTAAGGAGCATTTACAAAGAGTAGTACAGGTGGGGGGTTTTTTGCCTCTATTTTTAAGTTAAAAGGTTTTTGCGAAACCTTTGCTGCTCTGTTAAACACTCCAGACTCAAGTATGTTGAGTCTTTATCTGATCTTTTGGCTCAAGATCCCCTCTAGTTACTGAAGGGAGACATGGGGTAGAGCACTCTGGCAGGTGGCAGAGAATGTATTCTGCACTGCTGTATGGTCACCTGATGGTGAAATGGCCCCTGTGTTTCTCATTTGCTTTCAGATCAGAATCGTCCGCTGATCTCAGGACAACAGATTACTGTGGTGAAGCAGGGAGCATTTGTCAGATGGCAGGGGAAGGTCTTGGTGTGTACTGTAGTTACGGGCTGTGAGCCTCTTTCTTCAGGCTGTTTTCTTCATAGTATCCTTGTTAAAGCTTAAAGTTTAATCACTTCTGCATAATTCTATGTATTCAGAAAGTGACACAGTATCCACATGAATAATTTCACTGTTTTATTATCTCCATTAAAAATATTTTTACATGGTAAAGGACATGTTGATAAGTGAAGTCCCTAATTTCGCTAAATAAATCTCCTAAGAGCAACTTCTTTCTTTCCTTGCTTTTGCCTTTCATTGCTAAAGTGATAATAATAAACATATCTTTAGAGATACAGAAGGCAGAGGCATGCATGAGAAGGAAACTAAAGCATGGTTAACAGCAGTAGCTGGCTTTTCAGAGGAGACTACTTAAAAAGATAAACAGACTGGTAGAAAAGCCAGTGTTCAAGATCTTTGCCAAAATGAAGACAAGAGCTGAAAGTATCTTTTGTCCCCATATTAGTGTTAAATTAAATGTTAATGACCTTTTTCAAAAATTTGATGGGGGAGGAGGGCAGGAAAGGAAAAATTGTTTGTTTGTATTAAAAAAAAAATAGCTTTAAACCTAAAACCTCTTTTGACATATAAGCTGATAGTATCGCTGCCAAAATTCAGTCTGAAGTTTACTCGTCTGAAATCCCCTGAAATATAAGTGAATGTGTTTTGCTTGAGTAATCCCTTGTAAATACAGTGGTGCCAGCAGCACTGTAATAATGACCGTAATGTCTTTGAAGGCACTCAGAAGCTTCCACTCAAAGACACTCTTAAATAATTACATTTTTTTTGTTTTTTCAATTTACATGGAATATGTAATGACATCCCCCCCAAGTATCAGATTTCCTTCCTGCCTTTCTTTTCTTTCTCATGAAAAGCCTAAATAGAGTATTTTAATTAAGACACTGCTTGCTAACTTGGATAGTAAAGAAAGGTGATGAAAGAGCATGTCCAGATAGTTATTTGTTAAGACCCTAAGTTACTTTTTCTTAATGCAGAAATGACAGCTTGAAAAACCTGGATACCTGTGAGGTGATCGTAGAAGCCTTGGTTCCCTCCTGCAAGTAAAGGGAGTCATTTTATCCACTTTGCTACATGCCCTCTGGCTCCTGGCAGTTCATTCTCTGACCATTTATGTGGTCTATTTGCAAGACCAGCTGCCTACCTGTCTGTACATAGTTTTAATTTTTTTTTTTTTTTTTTTTTTACAGATACTGAGCGTCTCTATTCAGTAGTGTATGAAGAGATCTGTGGGCGTTTTGGGAAGAGCTATAACTGGGATGTGAAGTCCTTGGTTATGGGTAAACAAGCCCCAGAAGCAGCAGAGACTATTCGAGAAGTTCTAGATCTTCCAATTACCAAAGAAGAGTTATTAAATGAAAGTAAAATTATGCAGGAGAAGATATTCCATACTGCTGAGTTGATGCCAGGTATGTTTTGTTGCAGCATTTATAAACTCTTTATGGAATTATTTAAATGCTAATCAAGATAGAAGTTTGTAATCTGCCTTCCACAAAGCAGTTGCTTTTACAGATTATGTTTCATTGCTCTTGTTTTAGAAAATTTACCTAAATCTACGTATTTATTTACATGTTTAAAAGGATATTTTACCTATTAAAGTTGAACTTCTAAAGAATTAAAGAATTTTTTTTCCCTGTTTACTTGGAGAAAAGCTTTTTTTCATGTTTTAAAAGAACAAAGAAGAGTAGATACATGTGCATGAATTCTGTTCAGTAAACTAGAGGTTCTTTATAATTGTTGTTGGCAGCTGTATTTTACCTGGCTATGAGCATAGTCTGACTTTGTGAAGCACAGATACATTTGCTTGCACCTTTAAAAGTATGTGGGCCCCTGAGTTCTTTCTGTTGGGATTGATCTCGCCTAACCTGAAAATTGTAATTCAAGTACAGTGTCTGAGTGTGTCAGTGGAGAAGGAGGATTTTTCAGGTTATCCTAAGACAGGTGAGTTTCCTTACCTTCTGAAGATATATGTCTTTTACCAGTGGTTGTCCAGGATGCTCAAGTGAGTAGCTTCAATGAGGTAACTCAAGATAAGCAAGAGGATGAATCTTACCTGTAGTGTGAATGCATACTTTTGTATTCAATTACATTTAGATTTGAAATGCTTAGAGAGAAATCCTCAGCCATGCAACGCTATCAGTACCTAGAGCTAGGATTGCTGCTAACTGGAGCAAGTACCAATAACTTATGAAGAAAAAAAAAAAAGAAGGAGAGGACTATAAAAAAAGTATTAGAAGTGGAATAACTGCACGTCAAAGTACATGTTCAACAGTTATCTTTTCTCTTTGAATGTGTGCTCATTTGTTCTGACAATTTCTACAATGCATTAATGTTTTAATTTTTAGATGCTTTTTTATACCTAGTTTCATAATGCATTAAGAGGATGAAAGTTAAAAATATGTGATATGTTAGGAATAAATAACAAGGAGCAAAAATAAGAGCTGTGATTTTTTTCAGCAGCTTAAAAAGCTTTAGGATATTGTGTGTCCAACTTACTTAGTTCTGTCTAATTTAGTTATCTCTCTAACGTCCTTTATATGCAAGATTTTTCAAATTTCATCTCTCTTACTTATAGATCCACTTGAAACTGTAAGCCTAGTTAAACTTCTCAGAAAAATAAGAAAGTTGGATTGTTGTGGTTTTCATTTTTCATCTCAAGCTTCTGGGACTGACTTTTCAAATATATATTTTGCAAGCCAAACAAAAAATTCATGTCTGGGTTTAGAAAATGCCAGATGAACAGGCCGGGTAGAATGTTAGGTGGCACAGAGAAAAGTTGCTGTAAAGAAACAGCATGAGTAATTGATGCTATTAAGTGGATACTCCATGCCTGCTGAAAATTGTGATAATGTGGCTGAGCTGGCTTGAACAGAGTTAGAAAGGTGATGGAACAGATTAGCCAAAGGAAACATGAAGTTTTGTACTGTTCCTGCCTTCAAAAAGTGAATTTTGGGCTCACTGAAGCTGGACTATTATGGGTGAAACAAGCAAAATTCATTCTAGGAAAAGCAAGTAAACATTTTTGTCATTACAAAAATTGTTCAGCTGATTATCTTTTCGGTTCAAATAAATACATGTGATAACTTTTTTCAGGCTATATTCTAAAGTAGAATTGATGTGAACTAGAATACTTTATGCTCAGTGGCCATTGTAGAGAGCAAAGGCATCCTTGGTCACTCAAGTGATGTGATCTTACTTTACTTGGTCACAGTATATGAGATACAAGCTGAATTGCCATGAGTTCTGGGAAATTTTGATGACAGCTGATAAACTAGAGGGAAATGGTTCCAGCTACTTACTGTTTAGTTTCTTTAGGAACTGTTCTCCAGTTCACCAGATTTTTTAATCCCATTCTGTCTTTTTGTGTCTTCTGAGAATGTTTATTAATGGATTGTGGATTTATTCTACAGTCGCTTAATGTTCTTTAATTAAGAATGCGCTCCTTGCGTGTGTTGTGCAAGACGTAAGACTGTGGTAACATTTTGAGTTTACATTGTTCTCTGACTAAACTGATCTTTCAGATGGTTACAGGTAAATACAGGAAAGGGAAAGTTAATTGTCATATTAATGGTGTAAGATGACTCTAAAGTGCTGTGTCTCTGGCTGTCTTTTGACATTTAATAGATGGGTGAGGTTCTGTTTTTCAATCAATTTCTGAAGCTCATCCAAAAAATTGGAATGAAATTCGATTTGGTGGAGAGCAATGCTAAACAGCGACCAATGATGTTTGAAAAAGTGACTCAAACAAAGTGGCACTTGTTTCTGGATGAGCTATGCACCTGGTCTTGCCAAAGGTGATAGCTCTGTAAATTCCTAAATCGACTAAATGACAGGTATGTCAGCGATGGTTAAGGATAGTTTGGAAGTTGAATGAATATTTAATTGGCAAAGGAGTTCTTTAACAGGTTAGAAACTTGTCCTGGTTCTAGCTGAGATAGAGTTTATTTTCTACTTAGTAGCAGATGCAGTGCTGTGTTTTGGATTAAGTACAAGAATAAAGTTGATAACACACTGATGTTTAAATAGTTCTTACCCCAATTCAAAGATTTTTCATTTTCTCATGCTCTGCCAGTGAATAGGTCCACAGTAAGCCAGGAGGGAGCATGGCCAGGACAGCTTATCTAAACTGGCCAAAGGGATATTCCATACCGTAGCACATCATGCCCAGTAAATAAATGGGGATGGTACCCAGGAGAGGGACCAGTTGTGGCTTCAGGATGGGCTGGGCATCATTCAGCAAAGGGTGAGCAATTGTATTGTGCAACACTCTCTTTAGGTTTTATCTGTCTCTCCCCCTCTCCCTTTTGTTTTACAACTGGTAGTATTAATATTATCATTACTACTTTGTTTTGATTATTAATCTTTCTTATCTCAATCCACAAGTTACTTTTTTCCCTGATTCTTCTTCCCGTCCCACCAGGGAGGACACGCCACACTAAGTGAGAAGCTGTGTGGTACTTAGTGTCCAGCTGGGGTTAAACCATGGCACAGGCTATATGCCAGGCATACCACTTAGTGTACAACACCTCTGAGACATTAGTGGCTGAAGACAGAATTTTGGCTATTTCAGTATGCCAAACTGACAGACAAGCTGCAATACATCAGGCTGTGGTCAAAATACAAATGTCATCTAAGAAGAGGCTACATCCATTTCTAATATGGAATTTTCTGGTAACTATTTGAGAGTTTTTCACAGTTAGATTTATTTTTAGTTCTGAAAGAATCTTAAGGAATGGTAATTTTGATTCAGTGGAGAAAGAAATTAATCCGGGATGACACTTACGAAATGACAGGCCTGCCACTGTGCTGCTTTTCTAAATATTTTTGTCAGAGTACAGTCACTGTTATCTACAAGAGTACTGTAGTAGGCTTTCTGTTTCTGCAAATGCATTTTGAGCATTTCTTTGTTGCAGGGAAGTGCATAGTTAAAAGATGAGGGAATGAGAAGCAGAAGAAAACCATGCATATGTATATTTACCTAGGCATATATAGGTGTGCTTTTTGCATAAACCTAGAATATATACGAGTGAGAAAAACTGAACTCCAAATTATACAGCTGCCAACAGTTGCTATAATGTCAGGATTATGAAACTACTGTTATTCTTTCACTGTAGTCTCTGGGTTTTGGCTCATCATCATTATCACAAAGCACAGATCTTTAAGGATTGTGTGGCTGTGTATACCTTTCAGACATTTTCCATTCCTGGGTTGTTTTCACGGTAACTGGGATTTAGTTGTTGTGTCTTCTGTTCAGCCAGTGCAGAATGAGATGTGCAAGCTATTTTCCAGTTCAAGTGCAGTTGACTGTCTCTTGCAGCCATGAGGAGATAATTTCATACCTCAATTTTAGGACCAAATGAAGCCAATCAGAAAGCACAAAAAGAGAAGAAAGGAAAACAGTTCAAATTTCAGTGGCAACTCACTCCAAATTTCTTTTTTTCTTGAACAGTTCCATTCAACCAGCAGTCTAGTTTGCTTAACTATTGCTTCCTTGATTCATGTTGTGCCCTTGACAGTTAAACAGACTTCCTACCATGATACCTTTTCTTTTCCTTGCTGTTTTTGCTTTAAAGGTAGGAAGCTCCAGTGAGTCCATGCTGGGCTCAGTGAGCCTCTAACCCCTAGAGATCAGCCAATTAGCTGCAAACTCAGAATGGTGCTTCCTGTTTGGCTGATATCAAACGTTTGGCCTTTACATCAAGTCCTAAAGGACTGCAACCCAAACATGCTTTCATCAGGAAATCAGCAACACAGTTGATGCAGTTTTTGAATTATGTAAAATTCGGTGCTTATATTCTTTCTGCAGTCATACGTGCATCAGTATGTCCAGACTAAAATGAGAGTAATGATTTGATGAATAGGAAGTCTCTCCAACCAGAAGAATCTCTGATACTTTTTAGGGAGCAATAAGATGAGAAGATAAAATCCTTTATTAATAGTCATGGCCTTCAAAAGTGGGGGGTAGGCTGGTAGTTTCCACCTCCACTTTTTTATCTTGGAGAATGGATAGCATATCATTGCAGATAGCATTTTTAAACAGTATGTCATAACAAATAAAGAAGCAGGTTGATCTGAGAGCTGTGTTTCCATAGTTTCATGAGATTCAGAAATAAAAATAGAATAGAAATAGAAATAGAATAGAATAGAACTATTTCAATTGGAAGGGACCTACAAATGTCATCTAGACCAACTGCCTGTTCAGGGCTGACCAAGTTAAAGCATTCATAGCAATTAAACCAAGCAGTGCATGATCTCACCTCTGTCACACTGTCACCTTCACAGAAGCAATCCTGACTTCATCTGAGGATTGAGAGCAAGTGTATAAATTCTTTTCTGTGAGAGTGGTGAGGCACTGGGTAAGATAGCCCAGAGAAGCTATGAATGTCCCATCCCTGGAAGTGTTCAAGGCCAGGCTGGATAGGGCTTTGAGCAACCTGACCTAGCAGAAGTAGGCTCTACCCATGGCAGGGGGGTTGGAACTAGATGATCTTTAAGGTCCTTTCCAACACAAAACATTCTATGAATTTGTGCACAAACTATGTGAAGAAAGAGTATGGTGACTAGTGTAGTTCTTCCAACAAATATTTCAGTGCACGGGTCTGAAAATCTGTTGATTAATACTGTGTTCTTTTCAAAAGTCTGTAGCCATGTTGTTTCTTCTTTAGAATATGCTGCATCTCAGCTGCAAGACTTAGCAAGTGTAGTTGTATTAGCACGGGCTGCATGGTATAGACAAGCTCCAAAAGCATAGCAGGGAAAGAGAAACAAACCATACATGTGCATCAGCAAAGGAAAAGAGAAACAAGATAAAAGAGGTGGCAGTTTAACAGACTAGTCAAAAATGATACGAAAATAAAATTTAAAATGATTGTGTTTTTGAATGAGAGTAAGTCGTTCAAATTAAATAAATAAATAAGTTAAACCACCCCCAACTACCCCTCCCAGGAAAGCATAAGCATATATAGATACAATAAAATATACATAGGGAAAGATCTGGTTGCCCATGACATACACTTTTTGTTCTCTGTTAAAAAGAACTTTTTAACATATTTCCATACCCCACCCTATTTTTTTCAAATCACCACATTTCTTATCAAAAGGTTTGCGGAGAAAATCTTTCCTTTGGCCTATAAAAGAACAGTTGACAATAAAATAAATGTGACTAATAGTACTCAGTATTACATAGTACAAAGGAAGGTGGTCTGTATAGCTTATTGAAATAAGGAGAATTAGTATCTTTTCAACAATTACAACTAACTGGCAACCAAATTGCATATTGTGATTATAAAATACAGACAAACAAACATAGCACAGGAATGTAACTGGATCAATTTCCAAATAACCAGTCACTGCCTGGAGAGAGGGATAAGACAATCTGTAAAATGTCCTAAATACCTCACTTTTTCTGAAGTATTTTTGTAGTCCGCAAAACTATGTCAAAGGATACACAGCAGCAGTAGGTAGCACTAAAGTTGTTACTTTAATCATAATGATTTGAGGCCTATGTGAGTGAAGGTTGTTGGACTCGATGATCCTTGTGCAACGCTTCCAACTCAGCCTATTCTGTGAAATGAGAAGTAATATTTTTATTAAACTAATTAAAGTGTGGAAAAGTTTTTGAACATAGTAAGTCATCTTCATATCAGTTTTAATATATCCATTTTCTATTTTGAGTTGGTTTAAGAGTTCACATGTGTTTACTTTCTAAAAAAAGAAAACTATGAAGAGAAAGGCACAGAATAATCACTCTAAGTCTAGCCAATGTTTTTATCATTTTCATACATGTAGCATTTAGTGTTCTGTAATAATTTAACTTGAACTTCCACTTGAATCTGAAGAAGAATACATGGAATCTATGGAAACTTCACAATGTAACCTGATTTCATTGACTACTTAATGCTTGAATTTAATTATTTTAAGAAATATGCTGTATTTATGATGTTTTGTTTTTATGGGAGTATTATTATTGTTGGTGTCATTATTATTATTATTATTTACTGTCTTGAACTAAAGTAATCCTACATTATACTGTTTCTTAGATTATTAGATATCTGACGCTGTAATTGCTTTAATAAGGACAATAATCATTTGGAAGAATATGAGGTCTAACTGTATGTGACGGTTCTCCCTTCCAGCCTGCCCAAAATGTTTTACAGTTGGTTAACACTTTAAATAAATAATTTGTAAGCTATAAAGGATTATGTATGATGATTGGGGCTGGTCTGAAAGCCCTGTGAGCTGTTTGGATTTTGTTTAAAGGTGGGAAAATGTGAATATGTCTGCTATATGTCCTTCCTAGCAGAACATGTTAGCTTTCAGATAAATTAAGCACAGCAATACACACACACTTTTTCTGTTTCTCTATTGCCTATTGATTTATTGGTTTTCTTTCTGGGATTGCATAGTGGATAAAATACTATTAAGCAGAAATAGGGTATAATTGGTACCTAGGTGCCACTCAGGGAAGAACTAAACAGTGGCAAGAGGGGTATAGTACACCGTGGTGTTTGTGAAGGGATATGCCACTGAAAATGCCACTCTTTGTTTATTTGAGGCCTTCTCAGCTAGGTGGGTCCTGTAATGTAATTTTGAAGCTTAATTTTCATAGAATCTACCTTATAAATTCTAGGAGTTTAACTTATTGTAGTCCTATTTGCAATATATACTTATCTTGAGAGAAGGTCTTGTGAAGTTTATTTTTAAGGGCTTTTTCTTACATAGCTTATGTTCATCTTTTTAGGACTGAGACATTAGAGAAGACAGGGGGGCTGTCTATGTAGGCCTGAGCATTTATGTGACCTTGCTCCTGCACTCTGTGCTGACAGTACACAAACCAGCTGTTTTCCTGAAGCTGAAAGACTGTAGGACTTTGGCTGTGTTTGTAAGACCATCAAACAGTGGATTTTCAGGTTAAGGTACTGTCAGATCTTGCTGTGTGATTGTCTGTATGATGGTGTTGTTATGCCTTCAAATGCAAGCAAAAGTGTGAACACCAGACATCATTCAATTGGGGAACAGAGGAAACTGAAATGAAGGTTCAGTCCTGAAGTGGCATGAATAATTCTCTCCCTTATCGCACGGATTTGCCCAGTTTGTCATGGAGATCACTTTCTTGTTTATCTTGAAAAACCTTCTTATACACTACTGTAACATGTTCATAGACAAAAGCTTGGTTGGAGACTGATGTTTGGAAAAAACAGAAGAGCTTTATAGTATTTCCTTTTTTGTCTGAAAGCATTTCAAAAGAAATAGATCTGAATCTGGATATACAGAAATGATACAAGTTAAGAACTGTTTTGCTCGGGAATAGATAAATACAAGAAAAGGAATGGTACAAAAATCTGAAATTATATCAAATAAAATGTAGCAAAAACATATGTGCTGTTCACTGTTCTGAAGTATTGCACATGACACAGAGATCATGTTTGTATAAAGCTAACAGGAAAATAAAAATTCCCTTTGCTTTCCATCAATTTGAGTTAGCTTTCAGGAGTTTCATCTTGTTAATTTTCACTTCATGATCAATAATGTCATTTGATTATAAATGCGATAGCTTAAAAGGAATAATGTAGAAAACAGTGTTGTAATAGCATGTAAATAATTAGATAGGGATTCTCATTAGATCATTTTAGTGTAACATTATTTGATTTCCTGAACTCTTGCTGTACATGTTTGTATTAGTCAATGAGAAGGAAAATGTGACAGTTAGCCCAAGGGTTTTGTTGCTCGGTATAAGTCTTAATTTTAGTTTGTCAGTTGATCCAATGTATTAGTCACCATGCTATCAGCTGAATCTGAATAGAACAGCACCACATTTGGAGTCTAATGGAGGAATAAAAGTTCCTTTTTCAAAAAAATAATATATATGCTTATCTGCAATTTTCAGAACAAAAGAGCTAATCTCTTTTAAACATGTCTGTGGTGTCAGAAGAAATAGGTCCTTTCTGTTGGTTTAATTTGTTTTCTCTTTCCAAAGTTGATAACTTCATCAACATTTGTGATTAATTGGGTTTTAAAGATGCTGACATTTAAAGTTGATCCTTCTTTGCAGCTTCAATAATGAAACTCAGCTTCCAGTTCTTTTCACATATTGTTCTGTGCAATAGGCACTGGTGTTTAACTATTGTAGTTAGTATATATTAAGCTTCTGTGTCTGATCTAAAATTTCTTATTTAAGGAGGTAGCATAAACATACAGTACTTACCTCTTTGACTATCTGAAAACCAGTACATTTGTGGGATATTTATTCCTAATTTTTTATAATTATTTGAAGAATTTACGTTGTTCTGCATAAGATATTTATTGCCTGTGTGCATAAGATATTTACTGCCTGTGTGCCACATTTGGAGTGTATTCTTATGCTGGAAAATCAGAGATCTTTATTTCTTTTGATCTTTCTTTAATTTTTATTCTTGCTGTATATGACTAAGATTTCAGTAGGAGAGGTGGAGGGTAGTCCCAAGAAGTCTAGAAGAGGAGTCCCTCTGGGATGGATGGACCTTGATCCCTTACATGGTAGCTACAAGTAAGTTAGAAGTTAGGCAGATCATGGGAATTTTCGGTATACTTCTTCATAGTAATTGAGTCTTGAATTGGTTGGTTTTGATTGTCATTTGATTGAAAAGTCTTTGTAGCTATAGAAGATATAATGACACAGTATTTGCGAGGGTAGTTTCTTACAGATCTTTAAAGCACTTCCTCAATTCCCCTTCTGCTGATGTTTTCTTTAAAAAAAAGCATTAGAAGGATACTAAGAAAGATATTGTCTTCTTAATGAAGAATCGTATGCTGAATTACTACTATAATTGTATCAGTAATTTGATGTGGTGGCAAAGTGTCTAGAGCTAAACTGGTGGTAATTGATGCAAACAAAAATGGATTTTCCTGATCTATAGCTTTTACAAAAAGGAAAGCAAACCTGGAATGAAAATATTTTTCAGCTGCTACTGTTTTGAGCTTGTCAAGTTATGCTAGCTATTCTTCCAAATGCAGTTTAATTTTTTTTCTGGGCAGCTGAGTTGCCCCCTGCATTTTTTTTTTCCTATCTTGCTCTATTCACATGTATGCAAATAATAATTTTTTAAGTGGCATATTCTTATTAAAGTGCATTATCTGAATAATGTAGATATTTTCTCTCTGGAGATATTAGGGACAACTGCATTTTAGCTCCCTTGTCGTGAGGGAAGCCAAAAAGAGAGATCAAACACACATGCGTACACATTTACACACTGAAATCATTACGTGTGCTTGGGGAACACAAGAGAGAACCCTGAAGAAGTAACCTTTCTGCAGCAATGCTTTTCTGTGGCTGGCTAACTCCAGTAGAAACATAGAATAAACATACCCAGTGAGAGATTAACTGAAGCTGTGACGCAGTGGGACTGAAGAAAATTAGCTGTTTGAAAAGAACACAACTTTAGAGAAAACTAACCATATCATAGCAAGGATGTAGGAGATAGGAAGAGTCTTCTGCTTATGTAATCTTTGGACTGCTTTGTATTACTACACTTATGTATGCTAGCCTTGCTAAACTTTGCAATTTATTAAGTTCCTTAGAATGAATGCATTTTATTTTAGGGAAGAGATGCTTATACTACTGCTTTGCACTAAGGAATCTTAGTGCTTCCATTAATTTAATATAGACTTACTTCAGATGATTCAGAATGGGGATATAAAGTATCTGGAATAAAAAGTTGGCTTGTATTTAACATCATATTTCAGTGAGAGGACATAGTAGCATCATTTGGGAAAAAATGCACTTGCTTAGTATAACCACTTAAGGGATCATAGGAAGGCTTTTAAATGGCTGAAGTACTGACCTTAGAGGAGCAGTAGTGCTTGCTATGTCTGTCCAACTCAAAATCTAACATTAGAGAAGTGCATATATTTAAAGTTTAAAGGCTATCTTCAAATACAAACATGGAGTTGTAAATGTCAGTTATTAATTGTTTGATTAGATTCTGGAGAATAAATGAGAAATCTGCAGAGAGTCATACCTACAAGTCCTATTTCCAGGTAGGTAGATTAGTTACTGCACCTATTCACTAATCTACACACTTTACTATCAGTAGTACTTACAACTTCTCAAAGTTGGACAAATGACTATACTAGAGAAAAATGTATGGCAGATAATATGGTTGTTTATAGAATTGAATGGCTGAATCACAAGGGAAATACAAATCAGAGATGCTGAGGTGGCAGAGGAGGAGTAGGAATGATTTAAGGGAGCGGACACTAGACATAACTGTGACAGTGAATCAGGAGGAAGGGAATAAGATTATTTTTGTATAACCAGGCGTGAAAAATCGGATAAGAATTCATGTAGTTGGAACATGAAAACAGAATTGTGCTCAGGTTGTTTCAAAGAGTCAAACATCAGCTGGAGTCTCCTTGAACCTAAACTACCTGAAACTAATATCATGTGTCCAGTACAGTTAGGATTAATGCCAGGAAGCACAGCTGAAATGATTTTAGAGGTATGGATTTTCTCTTGTGAACTGATAAAGACCAGACATCCACCCTTGTTCTTCATTAGATAATGCTAATTGTTTTGTCTGGGAGAGGTATCCAGCATTTAGAATGCTTCAGCAAAGGAGCATTAAAATCCCTTCATAGAAAACTTAAAACTTGCACTGAATAGCAAAGGACGTTTCCCTCTTACGCAGACTGTTGTGTTTTCACTGTTCACTGCATTAACCTTCCCTAGAAGACTCGATCAGATTGAAGCTTCTACCCATTAGGTTTGAGGTGTTCATTACTCTGGGTTCACAGCATCAATAGATAAAGCTCTGGTATTAACAACTGTGACTGACAGCTGCTCTCCTCTGCCCAGTGTTACTTGCTTTAGTAATTGCAAAAGAGAGAAACTGAGCTCTCTTAGGGGCTGGTTTGAGCCAGCTGGATACCTGCTTCAGAAATTAAAACTGTGCAATGCAGTGAGAAGAGTATATTTCTTTGATTTTTTTTTTTCCAGGAGCATAACTGTATATGAAAGAAAATGTTCTCCCAAACTCTCAGAGTTTCAACTAATAAACTTACATAATGTGGGGACCTTGCTTAATGAGTTTATAGTGGGTCTTATTATGTAGTGATGTTAGTCACATTTTTGACATATTTTGAGAAAAGCCTTGTTTGATGACAGAAAAAGTATATATGTAACTTATAGAATGTTCCATGATTTTTGAGTGTGGAAGGAATGTTTCAGATATAGTAAGAATTTTCTTTCACTCTGACTGCTTGAAATAGGTTTATTATGTTCAGTAAGACAGCATTGTTGAAGTATTGCTAAATGCTTTGTAATTGGGTATAAACAATAATACATACACCAACTTACGTGCATATATATAAAAACAAAAATGTATATATTTGTCTTGCAGGGGTCAATAAGCTGATCCGTCATTTACATAAACACAAAATACCCATATCTGTTGCCAGCAGCTCGAGTGAAGCATCATTTCAGAGAAAAACAACCAGACACAAAGACTTATTCAGTCTTTTTCATCATATTGTGTTGGGAGATGACCCTGAGTTGAAGCGTGGCAAGCCACATCCTGATCCATTTTTACTTTGTGCAAAGAGATTTCACCCTCCTGCACCACCAGAGAAGGTAAGAGGGGGAGATCACAAATTAAATTTAGGAATTTTCTGTTTGGGCTATGTTTGGATTTTTTTTTAATGTGATAAATACTTAGTTTAATATAAATATTATAAAAGTCAGCAACCCCTGTTTTCAAAGATGTTTGTGCTGTCAAAGAGAGAGATTTCCCCCCACTACATCTAGAGTTTGTTACTGCTCTGATTTGCTACATGGTAGCATGCAGTAATAGGAAAGTATAATGATTTTCTGCTGTATACATAAATCTGCAAGATTAACTTCACTATTCAGAGTTTGGAATCAGTTATTTATACATAGGTCAGTTTATTTTTCATACATTCATGGCTGATTTACCTCTTAAATGTTGAAACATTAAATACAGTTCTTTGTGAAGAGGACATATATTTTTCCTAAGCTACATCTTTCCACTAGCAGTCTAAATCTCTGAGATCGTAGTTCTTGTTTCCGATTTAAAACTATCAGTTTGAGCAATCTTTCTCAGATAGTAGATGTGTTTATTTTTCCTGTCTTTTATAAAACTTTCCAAACTTTATTCTGAAATAGAAATCTGTAGGGAGAATATTTCACATAAACTGAGAGTTAGTTAAAATAATGTCTTCATTTTTATTTTAAATTAAATTGCCTTTATCCTTAGAATATTTTTCTCGCTTCTTCTCTGTCCCAAGTGGAACATAAGTTCTGAAGTTTTGGAGTTTCGTTACTGCGGAAAAATGCATTACATGCTAATTTTAAGGAAAAAGTTTAGGTATATTAGTCTGTTCTCTCAGTAGAATTATTGGGAAAAAAAGGCTACACAAATACATATGGAATGATTAGCTAAGATTCCTCAGCCTTTCATACTTCAAGTTCTCACCCAGAGTCTAAATAGTATTTTCATTTCCTGGGAATACAAAGTGAATTAAGTTTGATGCAGTGTGGCTTACTGTTGAACAGAGGTAACCAAACTGGGTTTGGGTTTTGGTTTGGTTTGATTTTTTTTTCTGTTGCAATTTCTCTTGATGTTCCGTGTATATGAATCTTCTTCATTTGTAAGCTTGCATGTTCAGAAATGATACACCAAATGTACTTAAACAAGGAAACTGCATGTCAGCTGTGTTAATGGCAAATTAAACTATAATTTCATGTGAGGAGCAGAAGGGCAGCTTTCCCGAAACTCTTAGTTTATGTGATTCTATTTCAGAAAACCCACAAGGTGATAATACTTAAAAAGAACAGAAACATTAGAAAACAACCCAAAAGCAAGCAAAAAACCAGTGTACCAGTGACACTGTGTAGATACTTGTATTTGTTCCTTTAGTTGTGTTAGCACTGAAAAAAATATATGAAGAAATAGCAGCATCTGTATTACACTTAGTATTTTTAAACTTTAAAGGTATGTTAGACAAAGTCACAGATTGTTTATAGTAGTTTTGTATTTTTAATTTTGCTAACTTTTCTTAGAAGAAGAGCATAAATGTTTGAATCCATGTTTTTCCTTTATAGAAGTTTACAGCATCAGATCCCCTTAGTGCAGATAATTCAGCTGAACTCTTTTTTGTTGCATCTACAAACGTTACAAATGTTAAAGTGTGGGATATTTGCACATGCACATAATTCCCAAGAGGAAGGAAACGAGAACAGTACACGCGAAACTATCCAAAGCATTTGTGACCAGTTGCAGTGTAATGGTGTCATTTTTGATGTTTTGTCCCAAGCAGTGAACTAATAGAGCTACAGGTTTGGATTTCATGCCAGCAATCAGTAACGTCCAAGGCTGCAGCCAAGTATCAGGAGATAATGTCTACATAAGCAAGTAACTGGACTCAAGCAAAACAGGTTAACAGAGCATCATACGTAGTGCTTAGGCCCATGCACCTATGCTATATATTATTTGAATGTTTCCTGTTGGATTAGATTTACTGTGATCCCAGGCCACGATAAGGTTCTTTGGAGCTTTATATATTCTTAAGCATTGGAGGTTGCTTGATGAGCGGTTGGAGAGAACTTTCACTAGAGCTTCCTGCTAGAGCAACCTAGTACATACCAAAACTACACAGTGAAACAAGCTACCAGGGAGCAAGTGAGAGCTTTCAGGTTTGATTCAAAACTTTGCTGCTGCTCTAAGCAAAAAATACAATGTAGGCAGAGAAAACCAAATTCAGAATTTAGCTGTAGTGGCGTGTCAGCCGGTGGCTATGGCTGTGCAGGCATAGTTCTGTAAGTAGACCAGTAATTAAAGTGATTTATAAATGGATATTATATCTGCTTTACTGTCATTGAAGGATGTCATAAATATCATCTTGAAATTTCTAAAATGTTGACCTTTTGATTTGCAGTCTTTGGTTAACTAGGAACTTAATAAGCACGATGATGAAATGATAGCACAGGAATTTCAAAAAAGGTACAAATTCAGCCTAGGTCTTCTATCTTGTGCTGCATCAAGCATCATATGAACTTCCAATACCAGTAACAATGCACAGTCATATAAGTAAGTAAATCAGTTAGGCATTCAAAATATGATCTGGAAATTAAATACTAGAAATTCTGTATTTTTACTATTTTTTTTTCAAAATATATTCCAAATTCTGCTCTTAAGTGCATAGATGCAACTTGTATGAAAACCATGTGGAGCTGTACATACACAAAAACAATGTGTTCTTGAATGTTACAGAAATTTCAGGCCACAGTGTTCAAAACACTGTGTTCTTTTTCATACATTTTATTTAGATGACTGAAAGACACTTTTCAGTGTTCTTGTGATAGGATTCTGGTCAGGGAATACTTAAACAAACTGGGCATTAATAAATCCAGGGACCGTAATGGGATGCACTCTCAAGTGCTGAGGGATCTGGCAGATGTCTTTGAAAGACCGCTTTCCATAATCTTTGATGTATTATGGCCACTGGGAGAAGTGCTCGAAGGCTGGAGACAGAAAATGTCTCTCCTGTCTTGAAGCTGGGCAAGAAGGATGACCCAGGGAACCACAGGCTTCTCAGCCTCATCTCAATCCCTGGAAAAAGATGATGAACAACTAATCCTGAAAACCATTTCCAGGCACAGTAAGGACAAGCAAACCATAAGGAGTAGTCAGTATGGCTACACCAAGGGAAAGTTATGCTTGACAAACTTGATTAACTTCTTTGATGAAGTGACTGGCCTGGTGGATGGGGTGAGAGCAGTGGCTGCTGTCTACCTGAACTGCAGTAGTGCCTATGACACTCTGACCCGTATGATGTGGTTAAGCAGACAGTGAGGTGTGAAAATGGCTGAGTGGCCAGGCCCAGAGGGTTGTGATCAGTGGCAGGAGTCTAGTTAGGTGCCAGTGATTAGTGGTGTGCCCTGGGGGTGAGTACTGGGTGCAGCCCTGTTTGACATCTTTAGTGGTGTGGCTGTAATTAAGAGAATGCTGGAGGATCTTTTTAATGGGTATGAATACCTGAGGAGAGACTGTAATGAAGCAGGAGGCAGACCTGTTTTCAGTGGTGCCCAGTGATGGAACCGGAGGCAGTGGACACAGACATACACAGGAGACTGTCTGAGCACAAGGAAACACTTTTCTTTACTGTGAGGATGGCCAAGCACTTGCAAAGGTTGCCCAGAGAGGTTGTGGAGATACTCAAAATTTGTCTGGACACAGTCCTGTGCAATGGAGGGGGTTGGACCAGATGAGCTCTGGAGGTCCCTTCCAGTCTCACTCATCTTGCGATTCAGTGATTAACTTCACAGATTTGATCTGGGAAAAAAAATAAGGAAACAAAAATATATCTGCTAAACAATAGTTTTCCACTGTAATTTATAGGGTTCACATTATTTAAAATCATGCTTTTGGAATTTGAAATACTAGAATATTAATTTTTGATTTAAAAGAATTTATAATAGCCAGGCCATTTGTGTGTATTTGTATAATTTATACATGTATATATTTATATATTGACTATAATTTTCCAATACTATCTTGAAGAAGTTTTGTTTCATAATAACAAAAATGATATACAAATAAATGTATTTTAAATATGGCTCTGAATCAGAGTGTTTCTGACATCCTCATGCCAACATTTATGCATATTTCTAATATACTTCTGTCATCAAAACCACACAGATTAATTAACTTCCTGCTTAAGGGTGTTGAAGGCTAAGGCATTTCTTTCCAGTATTTTAGTTGATTTGCCTATAGCTTTCCTGTAAAATAAAGGACCGTAGTAGTAGTTTAAAAGCAAATAAATCCATTTATATCCACTTTTTAAACAGAGGGGTAGATTGTAGTAATACAAATGGTCATAACTCTCTTACGAAGAATCAATCTGTTCTATTTAAAAAGTTCCAAGTTATGTAAATCATTGACTTAATTTAAAACACTATTTCTTTGCAGTTTCTTCCATTTCTAATTAATTAATTGATCCCATAGTTACAAATAATCTCTGTACCAAATCTAGAGAGAGCTCATTAAAATTTTTTCAGACTGATTAAATGGCATTAGGATTTATGAGTCTCAGTGGACATTTTGTCATAGAATGGAGAAGTTCAAAGAGAAATTTTCTGCGACATTTTTGCTATAGAAGATATAGTGAAAGAACAGTAGATTCAGAACATTATGACATTCAAATATTTTGTAATTTTATTCTATATTGTATGACTAAAACTGGATAAAGAAGGCTGATTTAGCACTTAATGTGACCATCATTATTGTGAGCTTTTGTAAAAAAGCATGCTAAAACCTTTTTTTTTGTATTATCCCCTTCATTTTTAACTTTTTCTACTTTTTTTTCACCATTCAGCTCCACCATTTTTAGTGTATGCATGTAGCGTATGTATTTTACTTACTATGGTTTTCAAGCAGGTATTTAATTAGTGATGTTTCTCTTATTCCTTGTGTATACCTGGAGGTTCAATGTATTAGGAGTACTTTATTTAAAATACAGAAATTACAGACATGAACAGCCGTTCTAGGTGGTACACTGAGCTGTAAATTCGAATCCCTGCTGTTGAAATCACAGATTTTAGTCACCATAAATCTGTCCCTTTTTCATTTTATGAATTAATTGGCTTATACTCTTTCCTGAATGTTTGCAATTCACAATTTTTTTATTTTAGAAATAAAAAAGGAATTAAATGTAAAAACATGGACATTTTTCAGCTTAGTTCAAATCTACATCAATGGCTGTTTTTCAAGCTTGGCTCTAGTCTTTTTTTGCATAGGCCTACATTACCAATTTTTTCTCACCTGAAACAGCCTTCTAAATAGCTGTTCATGGTATAAACCATTCTGATTTACCCAAGCCCTGCTGTCTTATCTCCTTAGACTCAGTTCTTACTAGCTGTTTTAGCATATTGTTAGATATTTGATTTTTTCCAGTGAGTATAACCTGTGATCGTAACAGTCAGAGTATACCTGACTTTTAAAGTGTTAGGTTGCATTCAGGAGGACAGATGACAAAGAATTAGTAAATGATCACTGTTGTTCTCAGACAGTGTGGTCTGACGGAGTCAGATGCAGCACATGCCACTGGCTCCTCACTATGAAGAGGGATCAATGTTGCTCCACAGCTCTTTCTGGCTGAAGGTGTATTTTGAGGTAGAAAGCAGAATTTGGTCTTTCTTTTCAGAAGCCGCTGGATTTTCTTGTCTGTACTGATGTATTACAGTTCATTAATTATTTAGGCATTTGATGGGTTAGAGTCAATAAAGAACTTCTTGTCTGATTTGTTGATGCCAACTCCAGTGTAGCCATGTGGTTAGTAGACTGAATGAAGCTCTGGGATGTTTGAGTGTTTCTGGGGTGTGTGTTTTCTCACTGGGCCTCATCTGCAAGGTTGCACTTTGTCAGTGTTCCTATTAGCCTTGCATCCTGTGCTACGCAGTCACCAGCTTCCAAACACAGCAGAGAAGATTCTCCCGTGGCAGAAGTGTGTCGTGGTGGGTATGATACACCCTGGGAGGTGGTGGGACAGCTGAGCATCTGATACAGTGCCATGAGAGATTGAAAACACTGCTCCTGATTACACACACCTCGCTTAAGTGTTTTGCAGCAAAAGCAGAGTTCACTCCCTTAAACAAATTCAGATTACGTAGATTTAGATTACATGGGTTTCACTGTTACTGTACATAGAGTGATTGAGAGGCGAATGAGGTATGTCCCATCATTTGTGTACACCCAGAGTAGTTTAGTTCTATCATGTAGGGCCAGCCCTGAAGTTTTGAAAATGGATAGCAGGTGAAATCTGAAAGGGTATATCTATGGACTTGGGAACAGAACACTTCCACTTCTCTGCCTTCTAACCAAGTTGAGGTGCCAAGCCCAAGGACCCTCCCTTTTTCTGATTTTATAGCTTTTTTTGAGAAATGGGATTTTTTGCTTTTATGTATACATCCAAAATTGCCCAGTCTCAACAGCTTGAGTCTTTTTATCAGGAACTAAAAATACCTTGTAGTTAGTCTTTTGTAAAGCATAATTGGAAAAGTAGTTCCAGCACATTTCTGAAGTGCCAAGAAAAATTCTCCACAGAGAACATAATAGCAATCTGGGACTTCGGTTTTCTTTTTAAAGCAGATCGGAAGAGAGTTTTATCCTTGTCTTGTCCAGTCTATGGACTACTTCCTGAAAAAATGGAGGAAAGCATCTTTCTGTGCATTTTTGAACCTGAGAAATTCAGTCTCTCAACCTCTGGGCTTCCTTGGGAATTGTCCTAGTTACCACTTGATACATCTGGTCTTTTCTCAGAAAGGTTCTTGGCTAGAGTTTCTTCCTGAATTCCTGAAGCCTTTACTTTTCTTGTTCTGCAATGTGACTGAAGAATTCTTTCTGGATGGCAAGTTGTTTTTTGACTATTTCGTATATTTGCTGGACTAGTGCTATAATTCCTGGTATTATGGGGCACAGCAAAATAATAAACAGCATAACTTTTTTGTGGGTTCCTCTCCCTTCTAGAGAAGCTATTGATTTCAGACAAACACTGGAGAAATTTAAAGGAATAAATTATTAATAAATCATACTTTTAAATTGTGTATTAAGCAATTTAAAGTAAATAGGTATTGAACAATATAGTTTTATGTGTTAAGACCTCCATCTTGAAATATTTCTAGAAGCTTTACAGCTTGGGATGCAAAGATACAGCACTCTACTGGAAGGTACTTTCATTGTGATATACTGCTGAACAGTCTGTTGGCTGAATCCTGCACCTTCCTCAGCTGCTACATAGTCTAAGAATGTAGTCCTTACTTGTGTCTCCCAGGCTGGATGATGAAGTCTGTTGTTAGGAAGCTTGCCTTCCAGCTGTTGAGAAAAGAATGTGAGGTATTTCACCATGTCTCACAAGCTAGGACTTTGGAAGATCTACTCGTCACAACCCACTGGTAGAGGGTGTGATGTTGGTTATAGGTTCTTGTCAGGTGGAACAAAGGCACTGAACCATGTGTCAGGGAACTCTTATGCTTTATTATACAGGCTTCTTAACTGTGGCAACCAGCCCAATGTTTACACTCAAAAGGTATTGGCTACGACACCCTTAAATTCTTACAATACATAATACAATACAAATTCTTACAATACACAAAATGTATCAGCTAACAAGCCCTTAGTTTTGTACAGTACACTTCACAACTCCCACAAAAAACTCTTCAGAAGATGCTGGCTCACAAACTAGCCACCGCTATACAAAAGTAATGAGTTGGGATGGGGGAACTGAGCACAAGTCTTAAAGTGGAGCAGGAAGTTGGCTCAGGACAGCACTGCCCCACCTCCATGGGACCCTCTCCTCTGATAACCTTTCCTGTAGCAATACTCTGAATATTTGAGGCAAAACATGCTTAGGTCCTCTACACTACTATACACAGGCATCTTTTCCCTAAATTCATAACAGGCCACTATTTTATACTTACAAGATAATTAAAGGAAGGAGACGGTTCGTTTGTTTGTTTCCAGGTTTTTTTCAATTATCATGCTCTCGGTTCCTATGGTTGATTTACTTCCTCCCTTTTCTTCTGAAACATGTGTACTTCTGTGTTCACACATGCACACATCCACATCCACTCTGCCAACCTACCCCTCCCCATGCTGGCAGTCTTTATTATATATTTGTGGAAGAAAAATGGGATATTGCATGGCTTGCAAGTAATTTAACTTTTAAGTGTTTCAGACATCGCCCTTGTTACTGCAGTGCATGTTTATTTATGGATGTATTTGTCTTACAGAGATGAAAAAAGTCATTGAAATTCCATGCAAAAAGTAACCTGGTCAAGGTTTGCTTTCACTTAAGGTACCTTAATGATTGGAAGAGGAAAGAAGGATTATAATTAGTTCTTAGTCTTTGGGGTACCCTACTTGGGAGGGGTGGAGAGGTAGGAATACATTTTTTTCCTTGCATTTGTCTTGATAATGTATCAAGTAGCTGCTGGGGGACTTGATGAAATGTGATGCAGAATAATAAATTATGCTCTGCAGCCTTCTTTGCTTCTACGTGAGATGAGTGTGTAAGCACAAAGAGACTAGTACACCTCCAAATTCAAAAAGCATTATATTCAGATTAGCAGGTCACTGGAGATGCGTTGCTAATTGTTTTAGGGAACTCATTACGGTTATTATCACATATTAATTATGCATGGTGAGTAGTAAAAAAGAGGGGGAAAATCCTTGTTTTATGATAACTTGCTCACTGAGTTATCTTTTCTTTCTTTCAAGACCTTGAGCGTTTCTTAGAGATGCCAAACAGCAGTCATTGAATAATTAGATTTTAATTAACAAGAATTTTCACAAAAAATGTTTTTAATGTCTTTTGAGTTATAGCGAGCATGAATAAATCCTCTTTCAATAAGATCTAGTGCACTGATCCTCTCTGTATCTGAAGTTACCTTTGTAATCACCCTGAGCTTGACGTAACAATGGTTTTCAACAGTTTCAGGACAAAGAATGAAGACTGAAAGAAGGAATTGCATTGTTGACAATATTTTTGGTTGCTTCTTTGTAAATTATTGTCATGGGGAAACCTCTGGAAACCTTTGAAAGACTACAGTCAGCTATGTGTTTTTTTAATGCACTAAGGCTAGGGAATGGTGAGTTTATTTTTTTTGCTGTTTGTTTTTTTAAATTACTTGTTCTTTGTGGAGGTGTGGTTGTAGGCAATACTCAGAGAGCTGGTATTACACGATAGGATACTTCTTATTCTGTTGTGTGATAAAGAATTTGTAAGAGTCTGTCTTTTTGGCATGGTTGCAGAAAAACCTACATATAGAACCATCAATTAACACTGGTAAATTATTTATAGTCTAAACAGGGCAAAGCTTTTTGCTCAGACTGATTGCTGCATCACAAAATAAGTGCACTTAGATGGTGATTACAGAGTGTACTCCATAAAGCAGTATTGGAGATTTTTTCTAAATTATTATTGTGATAGGTGTTATAAAAGACCTTGTAGTATAAAAAGAACTGAAGACATGAAGACTTGTCTGCTAAAAAAGTATGCTTAACATTTCCATTTCAGCATCTTTTAATCTTAGAATAATAGCATAATTCAAAGCCAAGAAGGAAATGGTTCAAGTTAAATTTGAGTAAGACTGAAGTGATTCTGATTTAAAGTAGAATACAATTCCAAGCGGTAGCAAAAATGCTGCCCTCCTATTGCATTAAAGAAAAGCTTTGCATTTTTTGTCTAAATGCTATTGGATATAGGAATTGCTGTTCATGCTCAGATTCAGTGTCCAGCTTATTTGGTACCATCTCTGATGACAGCTAATAATCACAGCTTAATAATCACATTTTAGCTAGAGGGAGTTAACTTACCAGCTTAAATTCTATTGCTCCCATACCAAGTTGTTTTTTTGTTGTTTTTTTTTTTTTAACAAAAACAGATGAAAAAAATAGGCTATAGTAACCCTTTCACAGGATCTGATATTTTTCTTGATCCTGATGTGTGCCTGGGACAAGGAGTTCTATATGTGTCGCATATGTTCCAGTGTCAGCTTTATATATGTTATGAGTGAGAAAGATAGGAAGTAATTGATCTGCCACTCGATATTGTAAATGCTGCTTGTCACATCCTTTTTTTTTTTTTTTCTCCCTAAATAAAGCCCTTTAGAGTCTGTTGAAAACCTCACCATCTGAAAGGGTTGTGTCTGGGATTTTTTGTGGGGGTGGGGGCAGTGATATGTTTGGTTTTTTGGCTTTTTTTCTCATCATAGTCATTCCCATTGCCTTTCTTCAGACCCTTCCTATCAAAAATATTTTAACATAGAATAATGTCTGTGAGATATAGTACATAGAGCATTCCAGGTGAGACTATTTTATATGTCTGTGACTATAAATAATATCACCCAAGCTCTAAATTTTGACTGAGCTGATCACCCAAGTTCTTAGTTTTTACTGAGCTGTTTACAGTGATGTCCAGTACATATACATTTTCTAACATTTGGTTTATGTCATTTATTTTCTTCCAGTTAATGTGTCCTGCCACATTTCTTGACCATTTTATTTCATTTGACACTTGACTGCCCAGTAGACTACTCTGTCACTCCAAAGTTCTTACGGATGTTATCCCAGATGACCTACAAAACTTAGTGTTATCAGCAGATTTTACCAAGTATTTAGATGAGGATTACTAGTCAATACTTCCCTGAATAGCACCAGAATTATTTTAAAATGCAACTGCAACTATTTTCTAAGATAGTGGCATGGTAATGGAAATGGCTTTTGATGGTGGTAACTCCTTCACTTCATAGGTTAGTTGCTTCAAAGCCTCAAGGTTTTGCTGACTAGTGAAGACTAGTTGATGAGATTTCATCCATTGCTGAAAATATCTTCTGTTACAGAGCAGGTTTTCCTCCATAAGAATGTTGTCCTCTTTCTCCTGAACAGACACCTGGTCACAGTGATCTGTTCAGTTTGTCTCCAGAACATATTATTGCATCCTGTGGCTCAGACTGGATACATTAGACATTGCCTATTGTCCTCAACTTCAAAACCGTTACAGACTCAAAATATTACTGATTCAAAAAAGCACCATGGGCAAAAAGCATAATAGTATGTAACTGTATTGGTTTGAAAACAAACCAGTGGGAGACCACAAGTCAGGATTAAAATTTAATAGGAAAAATTAAAACTAAGTGAAATAATACCAGGAAAAGCACTGACAAAGTCAGATACAGCCTGGCACTGTCAGTCAGGGTGTTGGTAGCAGTCTGGATGAAGTGGTCCTGTTGAAGTAGTGATCCTGTGGAGGAGAGGCTGGTCTTCACCTGAAGGTCCAGTGGTGTAGCTCTTGTCCTCTGGGAGTCCCATAGGTAAGGGCTGCTATGCTACTCCAAACCTCTGGTTATATACAGATGGGAACTCTCAGCTCCTCCTCCTGGGCAGAGCCTCTCACAATGGGATGGTGAGTCACGAGGCAAGGCATTGACGGGCCGGGCCCATTAACAGGAGATAACCCCCGGAGGGAGTTATCAAGGGTGAGTCATGGTAGCAGATAACGAACACTGCCCCACCTGTTTTAACAGCTTATGCAGATGGTGATAGAATACATGCTTTTGGTTACATCTTATATTGTAACCTAGGACAGTAACTTACCTTACTGCTTTTCAGTCTCAATAATGCAGCTATCCCAAGCAAATTAAAAGAGAACCTTTCTATTTTAAAAAGAATGATCATGTATCCAAAGTAGAATGCATTTGCAGTCTTTAGATTAGCCACAACATACCATTTGAAGACTGATATCACCTGTCAGTTTTTAAATTTCCAGGCCAAGAATTTTCATTGAGAAGATTATTTTTTTCTTAAATTTCAGCAAAAAATGTTTGTGGTTTTTTAAAGATGTTCCTCTGAAGATAATATTTTTGCAATTATAGTAATGACTAGTAAAATGGTCATATGATAATTCCGTGAAGAGTTACATTGTGTAGAGTAGGTGTTTGACATTTGGGAAGGTGGAATTCCTGTAGTCAGGTGTTCTAGAAGTCAGGAATAATGCTATGACTCTACCATACTATGACCATTACTGCATCTGGGAATGTTTCCCTGGTTTCATGATGTTTGTGTGCGGCTCAGTGTGCTCATCATATTTACATTTAAGTACACATTAAACCATGAGGGCATAAGAAGCATCATATTCATGTATGCTGGATCACAGGCATGGAGCCCACTCTGGACAACTGTTGGAGCACTATGAAATATATGTAAACATGTAAGACTATAAGAAGTACAGATGTAGCTTGTAAAAACTACCCACTATACACACACACTGTTTGGCATTTGTTTAATGAACATTGTGGCTTTTTTAGTGAACAAGATTCCAATTTCTTATTTTAGATGGCAAGCAAGTATTGTCCCTAAGTTCTCCTCAGAGTTAAAGAGTTAACAGAGGTCATTCCTGATAGAAATAAGAAGTAAATCAGACCAGCTCTGCTTTCAGCTGTGTTCTCTGCTGCCCTGGTCCAACAAAGAGCAAAAGCGATTTAAGCAAGACAAATTTTAGTTAATAGCCCAGCAATAAGAAAGGGAGGAAGAAGAGCATGTACCAGTGATTCCTGAAAGAGTGTATTTTTAAATATACTGCTGGAGAAGGATGAATAATGTAGGCATGAAGATTGTACAAGGCACAGAGGTCAGCATGATATAAGACATACAGCTGAAAGTGGGAGAAAGAGATAAAGAATGCAATTAAGTAAAAGGATAGAAGATGTCTAGGGAGTAGAAGGAAATAAAAGCAAGACATAAGTAGTTGTGGGTAAGATAATATAAAGCCTTGAAGGTGAAAATGAAAACTTGAATTTGTAACTGCACTAAGTAATCTATATACCTTCATTATAAATTATAAAGAGTTAATAGTGTGCAGTAGCCCATTTGTCCTTATGGCTTTCTCAAGCATTTTTTAGGGAGTGTAGATGAAGAGTAAGGAAGTAGTCTATAAGATAATGATGTATGTACTGAAATAGTAAAAGCATTTACTTTTTTGAGGCTAAGCATTCTGTCTCAAGAGGGTTGTTAGATGATGTGACAGGGCTAAGATTACAGCAAAAACTCTTCAAACATTTAGGATGCTACATGTCTAAATTTAAAATCTCACGAAGATAGTGGAAAGAAGAGTCAGCTGCAAATGTGCACTTTGGCATGTCTCTCAAAGTAAAGAAGTTTTCTTTAGAAACACTGATGTCAGAGTTTGATCTTCTAGTGTTGCATTAACTAGTAATTCTAAAGTATTTGGGCAATTTATTACTATCCCTTTCTCCTGTAATTTGATTTTTTTTTCTTATCATCTTAGCAATCAGTTGAAGAGCAAGTATGCTTGAAAGATGATTGTTGACTTTGAGTAGGCTGGTGGAAGACTGTTTTAGTAATATCTTCATATTTACAGCTCCTCTTTACAGCTGGTATTAGTAAATGACAGCCTTAATTTTCTTTAAGATGATTAATGTTTAGTGGATTAACTTTCTTGTTTCTCTGATTTTGTTTAAATAATACAGTGCTAATGAATGGTGGATAAAATGTTCCGTAAGTCGAATATTTAGGAAAGGCCTTCAGTGTAGTTTTTCTCAGAAATTTTGAAATATGTCTGTTCTTTGCTAGAACAATTCAGTCTCACCAGCTTTCACACCATTTTTAAAAATCTGTGAATTGAGTACTTAGCTTCTCTGTCTGAGTTGAGTATGTGATCTGGCTTTGTGAAAAGTGATTACTAGTAAGAGCTTCAGGCTCAATGTCAGTCCAAGGATGAAGAAATCCATCACAGAATGCTGTATTTTAATAAAAGGATTTCAGTTACTCGGCAGTATAAAGACATAATAATGCTTGTGACATGCTGTGGTGTATTGCTTTAGGATCAAACTGAACATTGGAATAATAGCAGCATTGAGAAGAAAGGAAAAATAGGATGTCTGATTTGAGCATCACTTTTTCTTCTATTGATTTCTATATTTAGCGTAGTGTATGGCATGTCAGGCCCTGGTTATAAAGACCTGTAAAAGACACTACTTGGATTCCTGGTCTTGCATGTTAGGAATCAAGCAGAATGTGATGCATAAAATTGAATAGAATTGGATAGATCCTAAGGAAGATCCGCTGCCATATGCACATGTTGGGGTTTGTGTTAAAAGCTTGTTTGCAGACCCACAAAAGAGCTGAGAGAGGTGACAGCAGGTGGGGGATCCCAAATCACACCTTCCCAACAGTTCCCACACCTGTCACAGAACTCATCATTCTATCAGGTGCCCGTCTCCATATGGCCAGGGCAGCACAAAGTCCCAAAGGCAGACAGAAGCGCAGATTAAGGACTCGGAGGGAGCGACAGCCTGTTTGGGCCCTCCCAAGGCAGTCCAGAAGCACTGTCAGGGTGAATCAATGCTGGATCAATCCTTTTGGACTGAAGGGGAGATGCTGCTTAGGGTGTGGCACTCAGTATGGGATGCAGAGGAAGAAAATTTGAGGTTTAATCAGGATTTATTGCAGGGAAATAGAGGGATAAGGGGGTAAAAAACGTTGGATGTGTACATAGGTGACACATTTGTCTGGCCATGCACAACTCCTTACCAGTGCAGTGTGTCCTGTGTTAGCAAATTCCACCTCTAACTCTTCCTGGCTGAAGGGCGTCTGGTCTGCGGTCTGTATGCGTGCGGCCAGCAACTGGAACCAGACCCGGGCAGAGGCCCACATGTCCAAGGTGCCAGCGGCTGGAGTGAGCACGGATCTGGGTGCTGGCAAAATGAGATGCTAGCCCCCAGCCTGGGACTGCAGGTCACAGGGGCCCAGCCTGGGCATCTGCAGAGCCAGTGGCCAGGCTGAGTGCAAGCATGTGAGCACTTGAGAAGAGGCAGCTGAATGACCCTGTGGGTCCTTGGGAGCGATGAGTATAACTGCATTGATCTGTGTGTCTAGCCTTGTGTATATAGATATATGTATATATTTATTTATGTGTGTGTTTGTGTGCTAGTGCCTGCTGGGAGATATGTGCTCAGCCTTGCTACTGTTTGTACTGGGGGCACAGAGCTGTGGCTGCCTCCCCTTTGTCAGGCTGTTAAATGAGGCTCTATCCCCAAACAGCAGAAACCCATTCCCTAGCATCACGTTTCTCTCTGTAAAGGGAGGCTGGATAACCTGATCGTGTTCCAGGAAGGTATCATGCTCCTTCTGTTTCAGTCTCCAAATAAACCCCCTCCTTTCTAAACATCTCTCAGAGCCATTGAGCTGAGCTGCATAGCAGAAAATATGCAAAGTAAACATGGAGCTGTGCCCCTATTCTGTTTCCCCTTCCCCTCTCATCCATATTGCCCAAAGGTGGGGGATGTTTTTTTTCAGTTGAGGTAGTCACCGTAAAAGTCTTTTTTAATTTCTAACTTTATGTATTTGTGCAAATAAGTTTGTATATCCTTCTTTCTTTTTCACCTAGAATTTCTCTTACTACCATGCCTTCCTTCTTGCTTCAAGAGGAAGAAAAGGAATAGATTGTTAAGGAGAATCTGGATTTTCTGTTTACAGAGCAATAAATGTTCTGAAATGAACTGCAGTTGGATATGTTGTAAAATTGCTTTTGTTTGACAGGTTAATAAATCTTAGTCGAAGGTCTGAATGACTAGAGATATTAAAAGCTTGTGTTGCCTGACAAAACCAAACCAACCATCTTTTTGCATTTCTTTATAAACACAGCAAAGGGCTCAGTATTATTTCAGTTGACCATGGCTCTCATTTTATTTGCAAAGCTGTTGTCTGTGAGTCTTCCACACAGTTTGTTCTTTTGGCTTTTTTGGGTGGGTTTTGTTTGTTTGTTTGTTCGTTTGGTGTGGAAAACATAAACCAAAATCACCTTAATTGGCAGATGTTTAAAATGGTGTAATTCTTCAACAAGTACACATGTTCATAGTGCGGACACCTTCCATTAACTTCTGCAGCTATGAATAAGCCTAGGAATTTTAGAGAATTTAAATCTGTGTTTTCAAACCTATACCTATGTTGATCTTGAAGGGGTCATCTGTTATGTCACTTTCATGCATAAACATATGAGACAAATCTACCGCATATTCACCCTGCAATATGAATCCTTCCAGCAGCTGGATTTAGGTACTCTGTTGTCCCTGGATCCCAGTCATGTGCTTCTGTCATTCCACAGAGTCTCTCCTGTGCACACACAGACAGATCTCTTGGACAGCCTGAGATGCCACAGTCTTTACAGCAGCTGGCCTACCCCGTCCCTCTAAGAGCCAGGACTGATGGTGCTCTTTCCCATAGGGTGATGCCTGGCTTCCAGGACACTTCCCCTACTTGCCAGCTACTCCAGCATGCTCTTTGCTAGCCCTCACACCCTCACTTGCACACCCATCCTCACTGCAGGTGCTGCACTATGGGCACATGGGACTCCTGGTCCCATGGCAGGACTGATACTGAGACCTCCATGGACATGTGTATGCGCAGTAGTAAGCACTTGTGCAGGAAAACCATCAGAAATGGAGTTTAATTAGAGGAGACAGGACAGACTACATAGAGTGGTGCAGGAATGGCCAAGAACAGATGGCCCCTACTCACACTCCACCAGCCCCCTCTGTCTCACATTACCACAGGGTGCCCTGACCCATGTGGTAATGTGGTAATGTGAGAGGAGCCTCTCCTGTTGGCATGTCTGCATGGATCTGGCCTTGTGGCACCAGCAGTGGCTGGGCCAGAGCCTGACAGGGCTGCTGGGCTCATCCTGCCCCATGAGGCAGCGCAGGAATGAGCTTCTTGTAGGCTGATGACTGCTGTGATGTGTCTGGGAGAAGCTGGCCAGGGTGTTTCAGGCTCCCCCATCTGCCCTTGCTGTTCCTACCATTCTTCATCTGTACAGTTCTATCACATAAACTAACTTGTGTGTGCATATATGTATGTATTTCTGCATATGAAAATGTATAGATCCCTCTCCATAGAAACTTGGCAATTTTAAATGCTTGTGTTCCATACATGCTCTTTGGACTTAGTAGTAATATGATGTTTCATAACCACAGAATATTTGAAGGGAAAGATTCTTATTAATTAAGATCAGCCTACCTGAACTGTGTTCCTTTTCTTCAAGGAAAGTATTTAGGAAGGCAACCAAAGTAGGGAGAAAAACTTTTTTAGTTAATAGGGGAAGTAGGAAAACGTGAAGTGAACCTTGGCTGGAAGCCTTCAGCACTACCACTGCTAAACACTAGAATATCTGATTGAGAAAAGCATTTTGAGTGTCATGAGCAACACCTTTGCTTTTCATCGAGGTGCAAGATACTGGGTATCTATACAAACTAGCTCAAAAGGACAATTGTCACTTGATTTTGTAGAATTTTCTTCTTGATTCTTTTGGTAACAAAGTTAAAATGTGACCTAGTTGAGCATATAATAACAGTATTTCTCGACAGAGTAATTGTTTCTTTCCAGTTTTAATCCATCATCTTGATATCCAGTAGAACTACCTGTTAAATCCCTACTTTTCTTGTCAATGAGGAGACTCTTCTTTAGGGCTTTAAAAGTACTGAATTTTTTTTTCTGCAGATGCAGGGTCAATGGAGAAAATAAATTTTCAGTGTCTTTTCTCACACTGTTCTGCTTGCTAAGACTAGAACTTACAAGCTTTTGAAGACTATGAAACAGGTGCTTTTAGCCACACCTTCAAGATCTGCAGATCAAAAACATAAATCCCAGAGTCAGTCTTTATATGTAGATAAGATTTTCATTCCTCAGTCTTTAGACATACTCGCTATTTGATTCATCAGTTTTCTCTATTCAATAACAAATCTTACCTGTAACTCACTAGAAGCAGCTGGAATCAATTAGTAAAGACTTAAAGTATAATAGAAACCACTACAACTTCTAAAAAAACAAAAAAGGAGAAAAAAATCACCTGAGCCATTTCTCGTGTGCTGAATCACAAAGTCTGAGATTCTCTTTTGCGTGTTCATCTGACAGGCAGCCTGTCCTCTTTTATTTTTGTAGTCACAGCATATTTTACCTGGTACCCAGAACATATAATTCAGTGGACTGTGTGGCAATGATACTTTGTCTCCTTGACACACCTGCTGCAGTCTGGTTTCCCTAGGGAATCCTTATATATTGTCTGGGTGCTGAAGCTTCCAAGTTATCAGTAAAATACTGCTTGTAGCACTCAGCTGCTTGTCAATTTATCCAGATTCTTGGCAATATCTTGGCATCTATTTCTGAATTTTTGGTTGTATTACAGTATTAGAGGTATTTTCTTTCAGGTCATGTGTTGTGATGGTTAGAGCAATGTAAAATCACTCTTTTCCAGTATGCCATGACAGTTTAACTAATTTATAAATACACATAATTTGTTTTAAATAGAAGAAAAGAAGGGTGGACTGCTTAGGCAGAGACAACTTGGATTTTTTTCCCAATGTGTGTTTTAAGCACATTAACTCTCGTTCAGGTGCTTCTCTGTAATTTAACTGCAGGCATTCGTAGAGAGGGCAATTTGTCTTTGACTTAACTGTGAAGAAATGTGTTTATATCAGTATTGGGGTGATCGAGACACTTCCTAATGGAGAGCTTTATATTCTCATCATAGGTTTTGTAATGGTCACTTAGCAATAAGTTTTGTCTGTATTTTTTGCACATTTGTCATTCAGACCTTTAAATTTAGAAGTTCCATTACAGTGTCATCTGTCTCTGCACCAGTGAGTCTAGCTGCACACTTCTGAACAGGAAAGAAAACACAATTGATTTCCTATGGTCGGAAAAAAAGGTAATTACGATGGCTGGTGGACACCGAGTTGACCATGAGCCAGCAATGTGCCATTGCAGCTCAGGTGGATGATGAGGCGGACTCTTTCCAACAGATTGAGGGAATTGATCCTGCCCCCCCCTAGTCAGCACTGGTGAGGCCATTCCTGGAAAATACTGGGTGCAGTTCTGCACTTCCCAGTACAAGAGATATATTCAGCTACTGCAGTGAGTCCAGCAAAGGGACACCAAGATAATTGAGGGGCTTCAGCATATTGCATTTGAGGAAAGGCAAAGTGGGCTGCAACTGCTTAGCTTCGAGAAGAGAAGGCTCAGGGAAACGTTAATGTAAGTAAATACCTGAAAGGAGAATGCAGAGAGCCAGGCACTTTTTAGTGGTGCCCAGTGACAGAACCAGAGGCAATGGGCACAAATTGAAAGACAGGAGGTTCCCTCTGGGCAGCAGGAAACACTTTTTCACCGTGAGGGTGACTGAGCACTGTTGGAGGTTACCCAGAGAGGTGGTGGAGTCTCGCTCTTTGGAGATACTCAAAACACTGTCTGGATCTTGTCCTGGGCTGTAGGTGTCCCTGCTTGAGCAGGGAGTTGGCCCAGGTGACCATCAGAGGTTGCTTCCAGTCTCAGTCATGGAATCACAGAATCACAGAGTTGGAAGGGACCGATAAGGAGCATGAGTTCAACTCTTAAATGAATGGCCCCTACGGGGATCAAACCCACAGCCTTGGCATTATTAACACCATGCTCTAACCAGCCGTCCTGGAATCATGTGATTCTGAGTCCATACAATACTTATATATCATTTGCATATTTTCTGTGTATATATGTATATTGTGGGGTCCATTACATAGCAATAAGTAATTAATAATTACCTAGCAAAATAATGTGGCAGCAAGCTTTAGAGTAACAATTCCAACAGTCTCAGAGAAGTGGATGCAGTTTAAATGGGAAATCAGCCCTCATCCCTTTTCTAAAGACTCACTCAAACTGTTGAAAGTCAGCAAATGCAGAATGCTTCAGATCAGCAGATTCACTAATTGGTGATTCTTAGTTTTAATATAAAATCATTATTGTGTTGGATGAACAAGTAGTTTTCACTTAAGCATATGGCCTGATAAAGTATTTTGAGGACTTTGCCCATGAGAGGTTGTTTTACAGGCAAATACATGGTAGTTCTCCTTTTGAATTAGTCTGCCATCTGTCAGCTTTATACCCTGTTGAGTCTAAACATTATTTGTGGTTGAAATATACAGAATGGGAGGGGTTTTTAAATAAAAATTATATTAAGAAAAGCTGATGAGAACCCAGATACGGATAAACTTGCTTCTTTGAAGAACTGAGTACCCAAAAGAAGTTACTCCTGGCAGAAGCTGTGACAAGCATAGTAACTAGTTGCTGATACCATGGCTACCCAAACTAATGTTCGTGTTAAGCCAATGTCATGGCTATGTTATTTACTGATCTAATATGTGTCTTAAACTTAATAAGCCTTAAGGCACAAAGAGAGGGACTATCTGTATGGAGACCATATATACACTGTGCATTTATCTACATGCATACATAAGCAGAATTGAATAAGCATGATTTTCTATTTTTGTTCATTGTTTACTCATTTATATCTTGTGTCCCTTATTCCTTTAATGGAAAATGACCTGTTACTCTTCCTGTAAGCATGCCTGAGTCAAAATAAGAACTGAGAGCCTTTGGTTGAAGTGACTGTTACCATTCTCTTATCTGGTAGAGCTGGTCTAATAGAAAAATAGGCACAGCTTGGTAACTGTGTGTCATCAATACATTTTAAAAAGTGTTTCTATGCAGTATTTAAAATAGCTAGATCATATTAGGGGAATTTTGACAATAGCATGTTGTATTGAGATTAAGACTTAAATAATTTCCTGCATGTGAATTCAAGTGTATATTTTTTTTTTTTACAGAAATATTTGGGCTTGCAGTTTACAGTGGAAAGGAATTTTCTAGGGGAGCAATCTGTTTTAATGATTGATTCACATAAAATTTCTTGATATTCACTGGCTTTCCTTCTCTGCATTTTTCATAGCTTGAAATACCCAGGTAACTTGCTTCCCTAGAATAAACAAAGGAAGCTGATAAAAACAAGCTAGAGATTAATATGAAAAACACGACTTCTCCACTGAAATCTTAAAAAAATAATTATGACTTTTTTTTTAAACTTTCCTCTTAATACATAAGACATTCTTATTTAAAAAAAAAATTTTACCAATAATAATTGTATTGATTTAGTAGAACTTGCCATACACTTACACTTAATCCCTCATTCAGGGTTAGGAGAGTGATTCCATTGAATTAATTATTTCTCATAATAAATAGTTTGAAAGGGTATATCATACATACTGTATGTAGAAATATGGGGTTTATTATTAATTCTTTTACTTTTGGTGGTAGATTTCACATTCTTTAGAAATAGTGTATTTGGCACACAGAAATAATTTCTCAGGTAAAGAAGATTGTGTAAGAAATCGTGAGTTCTGAGCTCCATTTGCTTGCACAGTCAAAGCAGCTTTGCAGACTAAGAGGCTGAGAAATCATCTTTTGAAATCATGAGGACAGTTACTTAAATAGATCTGATTGTTGATGTAATGAGACTTTTCATTTCAGATGTGATATTTTTAGATTGCTGTTGCAAAAATAAATTATGGAATTATGACATTCCTAACCAAAACCCAATGCCCACTGGTGGGTTACTGTTGAAAGAGCACATTCATAAATCCTTACACAACCGTTTTGTGGTTTAACACATACAATCAGCTTTAGGCATGCCAGGTATAAGATGGTAGGTTGAAGAGATGAACCCGTATGATTCAAATACTGCCCAACAGGAACATTTATATTCCTCTTAACTTCAGGAGTTAACATTTTTTCCAACTTAGTTTTGTACATTCTTCTCCACTTTGCTCTGAAATTCTATATTGAGAAGAGAGAATGGCCATTTTTAATGTGTTTTTTTCTGTAGTTGAAATATATAGAAAATAATTATTAGAATTATGTTAGTGTTTTGTTTGTTTTATTTAAAGGTGGTAGTTTCTGGCTTTGTGTTTGGAGTTTTATGCTAATAATCTTAAATATTCTCTACAATAACTTTCAGCTTTGAATTTTGAAAGAAAAGCTATTTTTTTCCTGATCAGGAAGAGTTAAAGTGTAACACAGCCGTGTCTCACCAAGTCACTCCAGACTGGTGACACTCTTGTGTACAGTTCAGTGAGAAGCCTGTCCTGAACAGAAAAAAAGGACCTTTTCCATGATGTTTTTGCACTCCCAATGAAAACCTGTTTAAAAGTTAGTGCCTCTTCTGACCCTTTCTCTCTTTATTGAAGAAATCAGGAAATAACTGTATGTCTGAAGCATATGTGGGCTGTTATTAACACTTCCATCAAAGATTATACAATAATTAAATAATATTTAGATCAAATTCATGTAAATTTCACCATGCAGGCTGATCTTTCTGTGTGGGAAAATAACACTGGTCAAAGAGACGTTACAGAACAAAAACAAACTATTGCCAAAACAGATTTTTAAAAACTTAGTTTGCTCCATGAGAATCAAGTGCCTTCTGCAGCACCTGCTGAGGCAGTTGTAGGCCAGTGATGGTGTCCAGTTGCACAAAACAAATAGGAAGGGTACCTGCTCTGGCAGCCTGCACCTGTGGGTTTGTCCACATTCCCTGTGGCAAAAAGTTCGTTACTTTTATTCAGGAAATACTTTCGGTGCCTACTTCCAGTTTCAGTTTGAGACTTAGAATTTGGATGCATCAAAACAGTTCCTCCTTTGGGTGTACCTGATTTGTATCTCTGATGTGTTTGCTCATGAGACGGGCCCAGCCTCTTCTCCAAGGTGCATAGGGATCATGCAGTAGGCAACAGGCACAAGCTGAAACACAAGAAACTCTTAGATTCTTGGAAAACCATTTTCAACATAGGGATGGTTTAACCATGTGGTTTCACCATATGGGAGCAGGTGTCCAGGAGGCATGTGGAATCTGCATACTTGAAAATGCTCAAATCTCACCTGGCTAAGGACCTGAGCAGCCTGCTTTGGCTGGACGTGTGTTGGATAGAGTGTTTCCAAATGGCCTCCAGGGCCCCCTCTTAGTGTATTTTGTCCTACAGTTCTGAGCTCTGCATGCAAGGTGCTTTGCTTGAATGTGTTGTGTATTACATGTTAAGGAAGTCAGTGGGTTTGGTAAAGATAGTTCTCTGTGGGAGGGAAGGCAGCACAAATTAACTGTTTCATTGTACAGAATTACCTTTTTAGGCCACTTTTAAAGATAAGTGACATAAAACTCCAGCATGTTACGCAATATGAGTAGCCTCAGTAGAGTACATCTTGAGTATTTGCCTTGTGTTCTCCATAAAAGAACAATACCCTTCTATGGCTAATCCAAGCTGCAGTTGATTGAGTTAGATTTTTGCTGCCGGGATAATCGGACACTGTTTCAGAAACGCCTGGGAATTTCTTGAGGCCTGTAACACAAGTTACCATACAAAGTTCCCAGTGTGCTGTTCTCTAAACACACAGAGCTCTGTGAAAAGAGTGCTCCAGCCGTCCGGAATGATCAGAGTAACCCCGCATGTAAATGTGACCTTCTCCCTACCACACAGAGCCGCTGTGTCTGGGGCTGACTGTCACTCACAGAAACACTTTCTTTCATTTGATCAAGTCTTGAAAACAAGCAAGAAATATGAAATTTATCCTCCTTTTTCCCCATCCAAACAATTTTTTTCCTTCTGGCCTTCCTTGAGATGACATTCTCTGAACTGGTTTGTGGGAGAGGAACTGCTGGTGTGGGCTGAAATGTAAAGTGGCATTTCTGCAAGAGCTAGAAACAGAGTGATCTAATTTTGTGCAGATGTAACACATTTCCTTTTTTTTCTTTTTTCCCTTTTTGAAATTATGCTAATGATTTTTTGTTTTATGGTAAATAATTTGATTCTTATATTGGTCTGCAGCATACTAGTAGTGAGTTAATAAAAATCTGAATTAAAAAGCATATGTGCATGTAATTTCCAAACAGTTCTTAATATGAATCATTCACTCATAAAGAATGGTGGCTGTAGTTAGTATTCTGAATACTCTGGTGCTTAATTCATTTGATTTTAAGTTTCCAGCTTGTTTATTCATTTGTTATACCATTTAAAAACATCTTGGCTTACTCCTCATTTTCCTTAATGGAACGAAGTTGTGGGGCTGTAAGCTGCATTGCTTTCTTAACTGCATATTTAATATGATTCTGTTATCCCTGGCTGGTCAAATTGGCACGTGTCCTTAAAATAAAATGAAATGTAATTCATTATTGTATTCACTATTGGGATTTTTCCCAACTATTTCTGGAAGGAGTGTAAGTCCAAAGATCAGGAGAGAAACATTAATCACATTATTTCATTATTGTTTTTTGTTAATTCATCAGAGAATTAACACAGTAGGAGACCAAAATTGCAAATATTGCAGCTGCTTAAAATGGATTTATTCGTTAATGTTTAAGTAACTCTGATGGTAAATGGGTCACCCAGAAATACATTTTCCCCTTGCTCCCAGGTACTTGGAATATCAAAACATGGGAAAAAAGAAAACATAAGTTGAGCTAAAAAATAGCCCAGCATCTCTGTTATGACATGTTAAAATTGTTGTTTCCTCTCTCTTGTGAATTTCCACCACCCCACATAAATGACAAACAGCACCTTTTCAGCATCTCAGTATTTTGTGTGGGTTTTGGATAGGTCTGTGTTGTATTCTGAATTATATTATGGTTCTTGAAAATTTCGCAGTCGCTCACATGATTAACACAGTTGGTTAGTACTGGAATTATTATGAAAATATAAAGAAAATTGAGCAAGGAAACATTATAAAAGTTGCTGAACAGAACACGAACCATGATTGCAGTAGTAACAGCTTTCAGACTGATAATTAATTTCTTAGATACTACTTAGTTTTGAATTTTAACCATATAGTATGGGCTAGGTTTTCACAAAGAAAAAAGTAAAAATATTTCTGGCAATGAACAGTCAGCAAGTTATATGTAGAAATGAAAGGCCTGAGCACCTTCTGGTTTGCAGAAATCAACAGTGTCATTCTGATCTCCATGTGGCCTGGCTGTACTTGGCGAATTTCTTCCTGCAGCCTGTTTTGGGGCTATTTTAGAGATATGATGAAATTAGAATTAGTCCTTAAACACTTACAGAAGACTGTGTTGTGCATATATACATAAATTAATGTGTAAAGGTTCCAAATATTTCTACAGTGCAAATTTTGCAAATAACAAGTTGATTTGATTATGAAGGGGGAAAACATCAATTGAAAATAAAGAAGTTACAGAGTATAAGATGCAATCCATAAGAAGCCCAAAACATAATATGTCACATTCTGATACCAAATATTTCTGTGTTATTTGAGGACAAATGAAAACTTTCTTTTCATTCTTTCTTTACAGAACAATAGATGGTAGTGTTAAATTTGCAGATGAATTCTGTGTGTATAAATCATGGCATCTTTAGTCTCATCCTTCAGTCTTTTTAGAGCTGATATAGTAGTCTAGTATGTGGTCAAGGATACTTGTTTGATAAGCATTCCCTATGCATATATATTACCTTCACAGGTTTTCCAAAATCTTAATTTCAAAACTGATTTTAATCTTTTATCCTTCCAGGTTTATTGGTTATCACTAATAGCAATAACACTTACAGATATCCCTGTTAGTTAACATAATTATTCCATCCAGACTTCTGCAGTATAGAGGTTAGAGAGGGCTTGCTGTACATACCAAGAACCTAACTAACACTCTTTTCTTGTATTCTTACATTTCATGTAGGAAGATGAGGTATTGAGGTGCTGCAGTGATATTATTTCTTCCTCTGGTTAAGTGATTAATTTTTCTTTTTCTAGATTCATAGAGTGAAATATAAATTAATATACTTTGCTAATTTACTTTTTTAAGCATTTAGTTCATTCCAAAGTGAGAACTGTCCTATATTAGTATGACCTTTTGAGAGATCTCATAGCAGTACTATTGATCAGTGACACAAGTTTTAGAAATAATGCAGAGAAGCAGCCAGAATCTCAGCTGAAGTCTGTATAAATCTCATCCGTCTCTCAGTTGGAGTGATGCTGATGTTGCAATACTTACGCAAAATGAGAAAGAACTTGGCTGCTTTCATATCTCTAAATTTAGTGTGTGGATGGTCCAGGACACTGAAGAGTTTATAACATTTTTATTTATTAATAAATCCATTTTGTGTGTGAACCTCTGTAAACCTTTTGTCATCCATTAAAAATGTGACTGTGCTGTTGACAATAAGTTTCAGTAGAAAGAAAGACTTAAGGAAGACCTAGTACACTTATTTCCTGTAACGTGCAAGACACTGTAATTATGGGTCATTTGCCTGGCTTCTTTGGTAATTAAGAGTTTTAATAGTGTCTAGTTCCAGGGAATTAGTTAAGCTTCTTGTTAGGCATATTGCCTTCCATAATCATCGGCTCTTCTCATACAGTAAGCTTAGTGACATCATTGAAGTCAATTAGGTCTTTCAAGGCAGAGCAGTGAAGTACATTCTTTTGTATGAGCTGGATCAGAAAAGGTTTCTGAAAGGCCTTGATAATGCTCTTCTGTGCAACATTTAAGCTTATTCTTCAAAAAGCAAAGCCTATCAGAGTTTCATTTATTGTCCTCAGAGTGCTTAAGGTCATGAACTAAGCTATTGTTAAGAACAAAACCTATAGGCAGAGCCGTGCTTCCATTCTAATAGAAATCGTACCAAGCTTTCCAGGATCAGCTGGTTACATATTTGTAGTTAGTAATAGTCATAATGATCAACATTTGAAAGTATCACATTGTTCAAACTGGAATGCAGTGACACTATGAAGGAAATGAGCACAAAAGAGATTGATGTGATTCCTTTGGCTCACTAAAAATCATTAATTTAGTTTTACTTTATTACATGCAAGATAGAAAGCACCTTTTACTTTTCTCTTGACAGACTCCAAGTTGTCGTTGACATGTTGAAAGGCAAGAATCAATATTTTAAAAATAAAGGAAATCAGGAGAGGATTATTTTATTTTTCTCCTTCAACACTCACTCATAGATGTGTATATATAGGGCAGACATTTAATACATCTTGCAAAAATGTTTTCTTTGAATGTAATAAAGTTTTTACAAGTTGCACCTTGGTTGCCTTAGACCACAGCCAGAACAAACACTGTGCATCCTTTATGTTCTGCAGTGAAATAGTTGTGTGTTTGAGAACCTAAAAGGTGCAGTATGCTGTTGTATGTTCATAGAATCATAGAATATTCTGAGTTGGAAAGGACTCACAAGGATCATCAAAGTCCAACTCCTTGCCCTGCACGGGACAGCCTCAGGAATCACACCATGTGCCTGAGAGTATTGATTAGTAGATGTGAGGAAAATTGCCCTAACCATCCCAACATCTGTTTTCAATTACTAAAATTACTTGTGGCAGTGATTTTGGCATTAGTAGTAGTAGCAGTGCTAATAACATTGATAATAAATGCAGTATGAATTGCAGAAGTGTTAGAAACCATGTATCAGTATAGGTCAGAATTTTTCAGATTGCTGGATGCCAAAAGTTGCTTTGGCTTGTCCGTGACCAAAAATTCAAACTGAATTTGCAGGTCATGGACAGGAAGAGATGCTTCATTATATAAATGCTGGAATGAGCTCCAGAAACATTATCTTTTAATACATAACATTTCAGACCATATGATTTTTGTATATTTATCTTACATGTTTATTATTCCATATCCTGATGTTAAATTTAAAAATCCACGTAAATAATGTATGATTATTTTTAACAACTTTGCTTCCAAACTGCAGTCTTTTGATGGTGACTCTTGTCAGGCATGGAACTTCTACCTGACTAAACTGTCTCTTCTCTAAATGTAACCTTCCAATTGCTTATTTTCTTTCTCATCATTGATTTGAAAGAATTAAGCAAATAGAGCATGACTTTGACAGCACTCTTCTGATAAGTGGTGTCTGTCCCCACTCATCCACAGTCCTACTGTTGACCTAGGTAGTTTAGTGTTCCCCACCTTGTGTATGTAGGAAATGCCACACCTGTAAGTGAAAGCACTGCTTTTGCCATTTTGCTGGTTGGAAAGTTGGTTTGGAAAAGTTAAATTGCCTGCTTATAAAGGTATTTAGGCACTTGCTTGACTTTACTTTAAGCTTGTGATTAAACCCATCCCTACAAAACAAAGCACTTAGGAACATCTGGATAACCCATTTCTGGGATTTAAGTAAGTGTATTGATGTTTTTTGAATTGAAATTAATTAAAGGTTAATTACCGTGCCGATGTTCAAACTGGGAGGTTTGCTCTTGTTCTAATTACAGGTGTCTAAGCCAAGAATGAAATTTAGTTTTCCTACTAAGTTTCATTCGGGATCATTCTCTCTTTTATAATAAGCTATTAGAAGTTCATAGTAACATTATTATTTTTTCCCCTCATCTCCTTGTTTCTCAGTGCCTTGTGTTTGAAGATTCACCACACGGAGTCACAGGAGCCCTGGCAGCAGGAATGCAAGTGGTTATGATTCCAGATGAAAAATTAAATCCAGATCTTAAGAAGAATGCAACACTGGTACTGAAGTCCATGGAAGATTTCCAACCAGAACTGTTTGGTTTACCAGCATATGATTAATGCCTAATGCCTATGAACATGTACTTGACTGCAGATAAATTAAAAGTGAAATGAAATTTTGTTTTGGTTCTATGATATTTTTAATCTTTTACTCTCTTCCTCAAAACTAGAGCACAGAAATCCTGTTAACACCCAGACTTTCACACAGTACCTTTGATAAGTTGTCTGGAATATTTATGATTTGTCCTTTTGATAAATGCTAAATTAAAGCAGCATCTTTCTCTTAAGTGAATCCAGCCTTGTTCTATTCACATCATAATGTTTTCTGGGAATATTATGGAACTATTTAGACAATTTATTGTAACTGCAGTGGAAGTGTCTTGTTCTGTTTCCACTTGAATTGCTCACTGTTTAGCTCTTAACCAGAAAGCTGTTCTGGATTGGCTTTTATCCCACTATGATGTTTTTGACACTGTTATTGCTATCAATATGTGTATCCTTTCCCTCATCCCATACTTGCCCATCTATTCCACTTGTATTGTGTTGTCTTTTTTCTTTTTTCCCCCATTTCTTTGCAACAGGGATTCTGTTATACTTTCTGTGTTTGGTTTTTTTCTTCTTCGAAAGAGAAGATTGAATGAGATGACTTCCAGACATCCCTTAAAACCTCAATTTTTCTGTAATTCGTTAATAATTCTGTAATATCTTTTCTGGTATTTTGGTCACCTGCTAGGAGCTACACAAGGTTATATGATCTTAGAATTTAGCCAAAATGCTTTGCATCTTGTTTCTTTCATTTCCTTATATCCTTCTTATTTTCCATGTGCCATGTAGCCTTCCTTTTCAGTCTTGTGAAATTAATGTTTCCTGTCTCTGTGCTTCAGTCCTGATAAAGTTATGGCCCTAACTCCTTTATCCAAATAACTTTCTGTAGGCTGTTCTTAATTTCCATTCTTACCTTGTCCTTGAGCCCTTGTTTTTCTCCTATTTCCCTACAGAGTTTTGCTGTGTATTTTTGAACTGCAGAAATTGCAGATTTGGTTTAGATAAACACTTAAAATTTATTTTCCTGGTTACCATAATTTCCATTAAATATTTATGTTGTCATCTGTCCCTCTTACTTCTGTCTCTTTCTGGCATCTTGTTAGTACAAGGGTAAGGGCCTCTTTATAAAATGTTAAATACATAGACAGGTTTTGGTGGAATCCGCAATCACATGGATGACATGATGGAAGCAATGTCTTTTACCTTGTCTAAAGAAAGCTATAGTATGTATGTAGCTTTATGACAGTTTTATAAAATTAATTACGATATTCAGCACTTAAATCCCTACATTTCTGATGAGTATCCATGAGGTACTTCACAGTCTTGGTAAAATATCAAACTCCATAAAGACAAGAGACGTGAAATATGTCAAATCAGATCATTTCCATGTGTTATGAGAAGCCTTCTCTGACCTTGGTTTTTTTTTAATATTATATGTTTCTATATGATCTTCCTCACAAAAATATTTTTTAGGCATTCCTGGTCTTTAACTGTGTTAGATTTAAGGGTGTTTTGTCAGGAACAGAAATTAATGAATTATAGACTCTTCAGTATTCATGGTGAGTTTCCTTAGCTTTTCTTCCTCTTGTATTTATAAAAACCTCAATTTTTTTACATCTTTTATTTAGACTGCTGTTATTTTCTTGTACAGTAGTCTGCTTATACCTCAAGAAATTAAGGACATTTTATTCCATGTGGTCAGTCAGATATTACCTAGATTGTACCATAATCTTTTTATACATATAGTATAATGCTTTGCAGTTAAATGCTTTCCATTCTAAGGATCTGGAGGCATTTTTTGGAAAAAGAGTAAATATCTATTCAGTGTAAGTATTCTCCATATTATGTTGTTTCCTTCGGCTATGGATCTTGCAGTCATAACTGTTTGCATAATGACAATAACCTGTCCTATCCAACCTGAACTCCATTTCTGGTCTTCCCAGACAAGATAACGGAAATATTGCTGTATAATTCCTCCTTTGACTTATGTTACATAGCACAAAGTTTTACTATACAGCAATAATTCTGAGCTTTCAAGTGTAAAACAGGTGCCTGTTGGGATCCCCTTCGTTCATAATTACTGAATTTCAACAAGGAGGTTACTAGGTAGAATAAGCTTTAATAAGCTGTAATTAGTAACTTTTTCAAAGTTTTGCATATATTTAACTTAACTGGTGAGTTCTGCAAAAAAATAGAAGTGAGACATGTCTCATTTATACTTTACTTTGAAGGAATTACCATCAGAGTCATGAGTTTTGTTTTTAAAAATGTAGAGACATTAATAAATATATCACTGACAAAATCAGAATTACTTCATCATGACCACCATGGTAAGATCAACGTATCCTGTACTTCTAATTTAATAGCCTTATCTTTCAATTAAAATTAATAATCAGAAAAATACTGCTCCCTAACTCATCAGCAAATCCTATCACATACAATTATTTTTTCCATTTATTTAGTATCCCACCTGACAGTTTTCAGTGAGATTACGCCCCCAAACTGAAGTCTGTGAACCTGAGCCATATGCCATAACCTTCCCCTCATTCTGGTAAAATTCTCATCCATGTACTTTTCTAGTTGTTCACCGACTTCCTGGTCCTGTGCTGAACCATTTAACTGTTACTAAAGTAATTTATATTATTGTTGTTAGCTTTTCTCTTGACTGAATGAGAAATCAAAACAGCACACAAAAATAAATCCTTCTTCTACAGTAGTCCTAAAAATCACGTCATCTCTATTATATGCGAGGAAAATATTCAGTCAGCAGTAGATGACTGTAGCCTGCCTGATTAACCATGTACCAAGTATCAACATATGTTTGTATATATTTCTTTACCCAGTTTTTGGTTGGATTTGTGGCTCTGTAGCTCGATCATCTCAACAACATCTGTTCAGAAAAGAAAAAAAGGATGAAAAACTTGGATCCCCTCCCTTCCTTCCATCTGCTGCTTTCCAGATGAAGTCCTGTTCTGTCTGAACTGAAAAAAATCCATACCAGATCCTGGCTACAGATCATGAGAACATGTGAGCAATCAGGACATTTGAATGCTCCATCTGTGTTTTTATGCAGAGGACTGTTTAAAACTAATCCAGAAAGTCTATCCTCTAACTCAGCAAGCAGACTTCAATCCCAGTAAATAGTTAACACATGCTTAATTCACTTTTGTTAAGCAAAGAATAAGCACCAGCTTAATTTTAAGGATACATTTGATTTTGTTTGGCTTAATATAGAACATGTGCTTCAGGCATATCCTGAGAAGGATTCCAGCCTCCAGAAAATAAAGGCAAGAATTCGTGACCAGGCTTTTATCATTGGAAAATAGGATCAGCGCAGCAAGATGGAGCTAAATTCAGTCATGAAAATAAATTAAAAGAAAATAAAAGTTATGTACAAACTATTGTATTGGAACTTAAACTCCTTTCTACCTCACAAGTGAATTAGGATTTACATTTTACTGGAACTTCAATGCAATTAATTTTGGTAGAATTTCCAGGCTGCAAAGATCTACATAAATGGGGGTTTCATTGAATATATTAAAATAAAAATTCATTGCCTTGGAACAGGATTAATTTTAAAATGCAGTCTGACTTCTGTGAAGCTCGGCATTTGCCTTCTACAAATAAAGATTAGAAAAAGTTGAGATATTCATTCCTCATTTCGATTAGATGTCTTTCTAAAGAATGCTATACTTAAACCGGAGAAACCTCTGCCCAGAATCGCTCATGTTGCATATATTCCAAAAAATGTCTTCAGTAGAATCCAAATTAGAAAAAAAAAATTGCAAGAAAATTCATAGTAAGAAAAAATGCAATTTTTTTCTACTACATTAAAATTCATATGTATCTTTAACAAATACAGACTGAAGCTTGAAATTTGCTGCTTTCTTGCTAGCTCTAGATACTGGTTATCCATACAGAAATCTGCTTTTTTTTTTTTTTTAAATCTATATAAATTTGGACACCAAAAACACTAGCTAGGCAGTAAACTCCACAATTCCACAGGCCGTATGAAAAATTTGTTTCTAATTTTTTTAATATTAGAATAATGTTAAACAATAAAAATATAGAAACCCTTTTTTTCCCCCCTATTAATTTGTTTCCATGCATTTGTTTCTAATTTAAGCAGTTGTATCGGCACTGAATTTACTGTGTTTTGGCACTGAGACGGTAGGACTGCTTGTTTTGTCAAACTAATGGAAATAAATGGAAATAGTGGAATGGAGGAAAGAGAGTTCTCTCAGAACACTTCTTCCCAAGGGAAACATGACTCTCATCAACACTTTGTTAACCTTCCCTTTGGCCAACAAGTCTAAGTTGTGGGTCTAATTACCTTATTGCGATGAAGGACAGAAGAAGGGCAAGAACTCAAACTAAAGCCCCTTCCAGAACTTCCAAGAGCCAAGGAAGCCACGCCCAGCAGGAGAGCTCGCTGAAGGTGCCAGTGGCTGTGTTTACAATAGGTAGCTCAGTGTGAAAAAAATATATATGTATTTTTACAGGGAGCAGCATAAGAAAGGCTGTTGATCTCTTCTGCTCTTCAGCCCTTTGATTTATGGGCTCTAAGCCATCATGTTCAAAATGTTAGGTGCTGGCTCACTCTTGTGATTAAAACAAGCTTCAGCAGAGAGCGAGCGCATTCCAGCTCTCGCTTCTCTGTGGCTTTTTTCCCCAGAATACCTGCAATATGAAACTGAAGCATGAAACAAAACATTAACAGGATCATTGTTAATATCCAAAGTTCCTTTGATTCAAAAAGTAGCAGAGAGAGCATTATTTAGTGAAGAAGAACAGAATGGTAGAAGAAGGGAGCTGGAGACAAGGACACGACTCATGGTATAAGCCATCTAGGAAATAGCACCCCAATGAAATGAAGAGAAACAGTAAACACTTGTCATTAGCAAAACTGTAAAAGCAGTAATTATGACAGGAAATTTTTTTGCATTAACAGAAGCAAAACTCAACTCAAAAATATATGCAAAGACACTCTGTTATGAAAAACAGGTTTCTACAGATAAGTCAACCCCTATGTCAGCTAGAGCAATTTGCCTGTAGAAGGGGATGATGATTTTGGCTGTACTTCATCCATGGTATCATGGTTACTTAAGTTAAGTGTATTACGGTGGTGTTACTGACTACTCCTTTCACAAAGAGATATACAGACAACAACTTTTCCTCATTTAGAGAACTTTGGAAGCTGGAGAACCAAGGTTAATTAAGTTTCTGTAAATTTGATGAAGCAGTTTCCACTGTATCATCTGGATGTCTTGCTAGTAATTTAATTGATTACTTCTACCTACATACCTAGAGTGTGGGCAGTGTGTCTAATAGTATCCAATCCAAATCACTGTATGGCTGCAGGTAAAACTGCTATCTTACACTCAAATGTGATGAAATGAAAAGCATTAGGAATTTCAAACTAGAGGTTCTTTGTCCAGATAACCCTCTTATTTTTGTGAAAAGGAAGTGTTTAGTACGAGATCACACAGATCTGCAACTGATAGAAAAATACACTTGCCAACAGCTCCTCATAAAATGATGCAGCTTGTTTGGGGAAGAACATAAACATGGTATTTCCACAAAATAATTTTATTCCCTATGACTTCTTCCAAAGGCAGGTTAGGTGGAAACATGTAGGGGCAAGAGGAAGACACACACAAATCAATTATTCTGAGCCTCCTTTGATTCTCTGCCTGAGACCATGAAAAGGAGAAGAGTCGTTCTAGCTGTTAACCAAACAAATTGAGAAATACCCAAGTTTTATCTCTGTTTCCAGTATTTTTTCTATTGCACATGAATTTTAGAGATAAACAAAAATATGTGAAATGCAGTTAGGCTTAAATTGCAGAAAAATCTCTGTGCACTTCGCCAGAAATGCAGAGAAGTGACTTCATGACATTCGAGAACAGCTGCTGCTTCTCATGCTCCTGAGTTAATCAGCTGAGATATGGTCAAGCACTGGACCATGGTAGTTGTGCTGAAGAAAGAGAAGGTAGGTGTTACACTAGGGAATGTTTTTTCCTTTTCAGAAAATGCTGAGAGACGTTCAATAGTGTTGTACTTTGTGAAGTGTCTTTTTGCTGTAATTTCAGCAAACAGTAGTTTTGTCACATAGAAATATTTCATGTATTTAACCTGCTGCAGAATATCTGCAGAGACATGGATATCATAAGCTGCTTTTAAGTAGGGAGAGAAAAGTTGTCATTACTTACCAAAAAATGGGGAGGAACAGGGAACATGAGGGAAAACAAGTGTTAATGTTTGCTAAAATAGCATCTTGATTAAAAATTGTGAAGACTATGCAAAATGTATTGAATCGTTTTATTACTGTGTCTTCATTCTTGGGTATGATCCAGAACTGCTGCATTTTACCTGAAAAATTGGAAAGCTGATTAAGTCAAAATGGATTTCCTGGAGGCCTATGACTGCAGCCTTGTAAACTGATCCATTATAGCCCTCAACATTGTTCTTATTGATGGCTGCATCTGAAACATTGCAAAACCCATGGCATTCATTTTTTTCAGACCAAACATACTAGGTAACTGATTTTATGTTTTTCAAGTTATGGAACTTGAGACAGAAAAATATGGTGGATTTTTCCCCTCTCTAAAGCAAATCTTACTGTAAGGAGATCTATTAATCATGTAATTTCACCCTGTCATATTTCCTCAGCCTATGTTATGTAACTCTTAGTAATGATTTTATCAATGTTATGGAGCACATATGCAACTGAAATCCATATTTGGAAATTATTTTTTTTTGTCTGGAGTGTCCTAAACACATTCCATTAATCCAGTAATTGTTATTTTTGTTGGTTGAAGGAGCTTGGTTTGTGAAATTGTCTAAAGGTCCTTTCAGTTCTGATCTTCTAGTGAAGACTCAACTCTCAGAAACAGCTTGAATACGTCTTCTGGTACGAAGAACTTTTTGACATCTACATGAAAGGAACTGGTGCACAGTTGTCATCTGTGCTCTTCTTAAAGCCAATTCTGTATCTGGTACGAAATTAATACTCCTTATAACCTCAGCAGAGAGTGCTGTATCCCTACTGAAGTTCACACCTGTGTGAAAGTTTGCTGAAGGAAGAGGAAGGGAAGGGAAAGGAAGGGAAGGGAAAGGAAGGGAAGGGAAAGGAAGGGAAGGGAAAGGAAGGGAAGGGAAAGGAAGGGAAGGGAAAGGAAGGGAAGGGAAAGGAAGGGAAGGGAAGCGAAGGGAAGGGAAGGGAAGGATCATAAGGCCAGCCTGCTCACTGCATTGGCATGGAAGACATTTCTGATTATAAGATCTGTTTGCCTCCTCTTCCAAGCTTTAAAAAAACCTGGATATTTCTCAATGATATTTACTTAGGTTACCAACCTTCCCCAGAAAATTGAATTATCACAATAAACTCTGCTTTAAAGAGACACTGCTTAAAGGACTAAACACTTAGTATGAGCACCTCATGGGGAGGTTTACATTTCCTTTTCCAGTGATACTGTAGGTGACACTTCCAGTTGTAGACTACCTAGACTGATGTTTAGCAAATAACAGCACCCAACATAAAGCATTCTTTGCAGAGCAAGCTAACTGCATTAACATTTACCTCAGTCATGGACTAAGATTTACAGCTCTAATCTTCTACCTCTAATCTTCTGTGGTAGTATCAGTACCCAATATAATTAATCTGTAAATAATCTGTACTTCTATTATATCTGCTTCTAACTGATATATGAAGCATACTAAAAATTGCACATTTAGGACAGCCTATCTGGGAGGGATTGCATACTGAGTATCTGAGATGTGTTCTTACAAAGGTGGCTGAAACCATCCTTTGGGAGCTCTCATAGTTATTTGTTCTAGTCAGCCTGTTACAATTGCACAAGGCCCTACCTTCTTAATTAATTTACAAGCCTTTCTGCTTACACTTTTCCTTCCCTTAAACCATCTAAAGGTACTACCACAGTACTGGCCTGGTTGGTTTTTATTAAAATGTCTTTCTTATAGGAGTATTAGTTGGCTTGTTTAGTTTTGTCATTTTGTGGGGAGTTTGGTTTTGTTTGGGGTTTTTCTGTTGCTGTTGTTTGGTTCATTTTTTGTGTTTGTTTGGTTATAAGAGTTAAGTAACTGCCAAACAAAATAGTCACTTCAGACGCATGCCAGTGGTCATGGTTTAGGAATGGTATTCTCCAATTTAGTGCTCCCATTAAAACCATGCTGCCACCCGCTCCCCACTTTTCCCCTCCCCTTCTCCTGCAGAGGGTGGGAGAGGAGAATTGGAGGTACAAAAAGTAAAGACCATGTGTTGAGATAAGAACAATTTGCTGGTAACAGCAATAAGACAAGAAAACAAAACAGTAACAACAACAATATTAATAACAAATAGTATAAGAAAAAGAATTATTCACACAGAAAACTCCCTGATAATAGACAATATCGAATGTCTCCCTCTGCCACATTTTCTCGACCGGAAGAAGCACCTTTTCCTTGGAAGAGAGAATGCCTTCCTGCCTCCGTCAATGGCATGAAGTGGCTCTCAGCCATGCCCCCTCCTGGCTACTGCAAAACTTACCGCGTCTTGTTTGGAACCAGGACAGAATAAAATTATTTTCTCAGATGTGCTGTTTCTAAGTCCTTGATAAGGACAAACTACCATTAGAGACTAGAAAAACATCTGGCTTTAGGAGGGTTGTGTTTTGCTGGAAAACTTCTATTAGTTCTGTGAACTGAATTTGTTCTATAGCTAAATATCCAATCTACTTTGTGCCATGAGGCTAGGCAAATTTCATCAGCAATTAATTGATGTAAACAATTCTATAGAAAATGTCAAAAATACTGCAAATTAGAATGATTTAGAACAAATTATGATAGCATCTTCCTACCTGTTTTGGTGGCAGTGATAAGACTAAAAATGCACCACACACATTTTTTGTTTGACTAGGATGGCTAAAATGAAGGAAAAATATCTCTCATGAGAGGCACAGGTAATTGCAGCTCATAAAGTCCTCTGTTAAATGGGCTATACATCACACAAGTATAGGCAGGCAATCTCCTTTTAGCCCATCTCTCTCTCTCCCCTGTTACCTTCCTCTTCCCCTCCCCCTGTCAGGTATAAACATTTAGGTTTAGCATGTGCTTCAAGTTAAATGCAAGGACTAATGCAAGGATTCTTAAACTCCTAACAATAGATCAGTGTTTTTGACGAGATTGAACACTATGGTTCATATGAATTCATGTTTGTAGATAAGAAGTCATCAACATATGTGACAATATGTGACATATGTGACAATATGTGACAATTAGAGTCACAATATGTGACTCTAATACTAGTGATTAAATACCATCTTCCTTGCTGGGTTTCATTGCTGAGATGTCATTATTGGTATGGTACTCTTAAGTTCTGTTAGGTTTACATAAAAAGTAATAAGATAAATGCTTTCTTCAAATGTATAGCTATACATCTGAATTAATGTTACTTGCCTTGATAATCAAAAATTTTGGTTGTTCTTGCCAAATTGATACTATTTTAGTAGCTGAGGTTTGTACCCATAGAAAAAGCAAAAATTTATTGTTCTTATCTGTTTTGCTCAGTAACTTTTCTCTTTAAAAGTAAAATATTCAAAGAAATGTCTGATAAAATTTTAGATAATCTATTCAAAACCAAAGAGTCCAAGAATTCTGAGTACCCACTGCTGTTTGCACTTATGAATTAGACAGAGTCCTTGTCTTTGGTAACAGACTCTGACCTAAAAGATACCCAGGGAAAGCACAAGCTACTTCAAATGTGAAGAGGGAAAATGTGCATTCTACTAATTAAATGAAAAACAATCTGAGATTTATTTGTCAAAAGGTAAAATTTGTCACCTCATCAAGGATTTTTTATGGGGAAGCACCTCCTAGATCTTTTTTTTACAGTGAATCTTATCCTCAGATTTCTCAGTTTACAGCCGAGCATGCTGGCACAGTTATTGCTAGTGATTTGAACAAAAATCACTTTTAATGTTGAAGATTAAGGCTAATTCACGGGGACTCCTGAAATGCAAAGCCAATCCATTGCATGGACCATGTTTACTGTGTACAGTCAGGATGAATAACTAGACTATTGTAAGCTAGGAGAGATTTTCTGTGATAAAGTAGTTCACATTAATCGTGTTATCCCAAGAGAAAGATAGGAAAAAGGTATCAACGTCTATGAGCAAAATGTGCATATGATCAGTGATGGTGTGATTGCTGCAGAGTGGCCAGATGGCAGTTCAGACGTCACTGAATCCCCTTTGGTGTCAGGACCCAGAGCACCTTGCACCAGGTCTGTGTATTCAAAATTCTTGGAGTAAGAATCATCACCATTGCAAAGTCTTACCCCTTTCTAAAGTCCAAAGCAGAGCTGAGAAGTCTTCAATTATTGTTCACTAATGATAGGATGATACTTCCCCCCCGATATTTGCAGGGGTTTTTTTGGGAATGCACATAAACTAGCTGAGTTATTCAACGCCTTTAATTGTCTGATTGCACAGCTGATTACAGACGTAAACAATTAGCAGACGTGAGCTTTGCAGATGGAATTAATCACAAAACAAAAACAAAAAAGTATAATTCTATGTGATAAGTTAAAAACTTACAAGCCAGAGTGCAAACAGCATTTGAAATATTGGAAAAGTATCAGTGATGCATTTCAGCTTTTTAAAGGAAATTTGCTTTAGTATTATTATATTATATTTTAAGTAAAAGGTTTGTAATTATTTTTTATAAGACCACTGGTGTCAGGAATATTATAACTATAACTCCACTACTTAATGACCATTGAAAAGAAGATGTCAGATCTACCAAAATGTGGTATTTTGCCTGTTTAATTTTATAATTATGTCTGTACATTTTACAAAGAAAAATTTCTGTTTAAAATTTAAAATTAAGAGAAAATAAATCAAAACAAACCTTTAATAGCAGGAAAAAAAGGATCCTAAATAGAATGCACGTAAAGCCCTAGCTGTCCATTCTCTCTACAAAGAGAAGAGACTGCTCTTTTATCTCTTTTTCTCTTTATCCCTCTTTCTCTTTTATCCCTTCAAATAGGGAGCTTAATAACTCAGGATTACTAAGTGTACTTCCTTTGGTAAGCACAATAGAAGTTGGCATTTCAGAATTATAAATAAGTATTACAGACTGAGAAAAAAAAATATCACTTTTCCTACATAAAGCCAGGTTAAGTGCAAGCAATGTTTTTGAGCTGTCTTTCTGCACTGTGAATGGGAGTAATGGCTACATCAGGTCTAGGGTGTATGAAGAAGGGTTAAGATATCCATCAAGTGGATTTTGTTTGGATTGTTGATTCCACTTCTTTTTCACTTTTATTCCAGTGTAAATGTGACCAATCACCACGTAAAAGTAAAGACAGTAATATGTAAAATGTAATTACAACCCTTCAGCTGCTTAGTTAAATTAATATCTCTATGCCTTTTCCTGCTATATGTTATCTGTGGGTTAATGTGACTGTAGAGCATCAGGAGGCCTCCTGAGAATTCTCCCATCCATGCCCATCATGGCAAAGCTGTTTCAACATACTGTCCTAAGTCATGGACGCAAAACTTCCAGGGTACAAATAGGCAAGGAAAACATGTGGTTTGTTTTCTGTTTGAGGCATGGGTCCTTTGTGTTTGAATGTGGAATAAAATAAAATATAATGAATCCACAATGATTATTACTGGTCAAAGTAAAAGGTTCCCTTCAGTATCTCTGTTCTCTTTTGGGAAACATCCAGACAATATAGTCCCTTCATAGTTCATGATAAAAGATTTCCATTACAAAAGTTACTCTGAAGGATTTTAAACTCTTCCTCTCACTTGGATGTACCATCAGCATCTCTATGTAATTTGCATCAAAGAATTATAACAGAAGCATCAGAGGAGTTCTTTACACTGTCAAGGTTGATTTTCAAAAGTATTGAAACGTGGAGGATGTTCAGGAAACATCTGGAGCAAAAATTAATGTTGTGCTAATATATAAAAAAGACTAAATAGAATAACGTATTTAATTATAAGCTTGTCATAATAAAATCAGACTTAGAAAAAAAATTAAATTCCTAGTATAGGACTGAGGACAAAATTAGAGGAAACTGAGAAGTTTTATTTGCATCTTAACAGTTAAGTTATAATGGTACAGGGATTATAGGGTAAAATACTAATTCCTAGATGGAATATGGTTGGCATGCTCAAAAGCTATTCCACAATGATCCCTCACACCCACAATCTGCATCCATAGCACCTGCTAAGGGGGATGGAACGGAGAGAGGAGCAGAGTGGAGACACCATGGCCAGGATGTGTTGAAATCCTTGCAGGGAGGGAAACTCGATGGCACTTTGCAGCTGAGAAACAGCCCAGCACCTGTCAGCCAGGGCAGAGAGGGGGAGATGTCCTGCTGGTGAGCTGCAGCTGTGGTGGAATCACTCTCCTCTGATGAGCTTGGTTCATTATAACCTAATTGTAATATCAAGGCACACCTCTATGCCAAAGTTACCCCCCTCCAGGGTACAGCCACCCCTCACTGGGCATGTGCTCTATATTTTATTGACTGTATCCTTAAGAGAAAAGTGAGAGAATTTTGCACTGATCAGTAACAAAAGTGACTTGAGTCACTTAAGGGCCACCTAAACATAAAGAGTCCTTTCACATGGAATGAACTGTCCTGGTAAGCCACAGTTTTGAAAACACTTGGGATCATATGAGGCGGGTCCACAGGACATAAGTTTCTGGTGCAGAAGCAAACATACTGGATTGGAGATGGCAAATATTGCAGGCAGGAGGCAGCTGAAGCTCCATGTCCCCTATTCCCACCGGTAGTGAGTGTGCCCACAGACCTCACATACACACCACATACATTGTTCAGTACATTATTGTTCAGTTAACTGCCAGCTGCACAGGTAACACAGACAGACACACAGAGCCTTTATACAAACACAGGCAGTGCCAAGGGACTCATCCTGCCTGTCCCACTCTGCCTGAGTAGGGTGAAGGTTGGCTACAGAGAATATATAAATAAATGTCAGCACTGAGGTTCTTTCTCACAGCTGTGCTTAGCCAGGCTACCCATAAGAGTTTTTATCAAACACCCAGACAATATCCTCAGTCTGGACGTGTTAATTTTTGATGTGTTAATTTTTGAGTCAGAACTAGGAACACACCATCTTAGCAATCTACAACTTCCTCATGAGGGGAAGCAGAGGAGCAGCACTGATCTCCTCTCTCTGGTGACCAGTGACAGGACCCAAGGCCATGGCCCACGTCCCCATTTCCAGCAGATGTATCCTTGGTCCCCAGGCTGGAAGGCACTCACCATGTTAGCTCTCCCAGTGTACAGAAAGGCACCTGTTCTTGAGGGTCTCCCTTGTGCACCTTTCTTATATGAGAATTAGTGTTGTGCACCTGTTCAGAGGGATGTCAAGTACAAGCAGAGAGTAGCCTCTAGGTTTGGTTCTGGTGCCACCTCTGTGAGAAAGGAAATTTTCAGCAGCTCTTCAGTTTACCAGGGTTTTTGTAATATAGAAGTCTTAAATTTCAAGCTAAATTCAAATGAGAAAGTGTGCATGTTTGAAGTGAAATCTTGTTGCTAGGACAAGTTGTCAATTGAAGTAGTAAATTCATTATTTTTCAAAATGTTGAAATCAAAACTAGAAGGTTTTTTGGGTTGGTTTTGGGTTGGGGTTTTTTTGTATGGTTGTTGCTGTTGTTGTTTTTAATTAATGCTTAATTCATGTAAGATCTGATTCAGGGAAGTATTTCATTGTCTGTCAAAAAGTAGTTCGGATGTGGAAACCATAGTAATTTTACATTGCCTTATACTTTGTGAAAACAAGCTTTAGGAGCTGTTAGGTCCTAGCTGAAAAAGGCTTCCAATCTTTCATGCTGTTGAAACATTGAGTTGCAACATCCTTTTACGTGGTGTCCAGGTCTGCTAAGTGAAGGGGTTTTTCTAACAAAAACCATCCAGACATAACATTTCATGCATTTTTATTACCACATGTATAAGTCTCAAAAGCAATTCATCATTTTTTAGAAACCATAAGGTAGCTATCAGGACAGCCATCATTCTTTAAGGACTTTAGGGACACATGGCTGTATTGTGAAATTTCACTATAAACTACAACCTCACTTTTCCAAATTTGACCCAGCTTGAAATCTCCTAAGGTAGAAAGGTATAATATGTCAAACATACTCTCTTGGGAAATGCCTTGACAATGAATTTTCATAGTTTTGGGTTTTGTGGGGTTTCTTTGTCTAAATAGGAATTTCAGAAACACCCCTTCTAACAAGAATGCTGAGAACAGTGGTGGCAATGTAACCATCAACTTTGCCTTCCTAGAGAAAAACAAACCATTATTGTTTCAGCTTAGAGAAAGAAATAAAAAGGTAAATTAAGGGGTCACCCCCATAGTGATCTCATGTAAGCTCTAACATAAAAGAGCTATGAAAATATTAATCCTTTTGCTGTTTCTTTTAATAGGATACTAACAAAAACTGAAAAGTGTGACCAGAGGGAGGGAAGGCAAGGACTCCAGGGATAATTTTCTTATTTTGCTTAAAAGCAAAAGTCTCCCAAACCTCTAAATTATTTCTATTACAGTAGATATAATTGAAAAATGCATTAGAAGGTCATACCATACTTTTTGAGAAGAGGAAAATATTTTGTCTAGCTCATCCATAATGATATTTAAAATCCTGATGAATGTGGCCTCCTGTTTCTCAACATTATCAAATTCACTGTATTGTATTCAAATTTGTCAGGTTAATATAACATTAAGAGGCAGAGAGGCAGAAGAAGAGGCAGGCAACTTGGCAGGACTACAAGAATATCGAGAGATTATGCAGGGAGAAAATTAAAAGGGCCCAAGCTGAACTAGAACTTAATATCACTATTGGCATAAAAGGCAATAAAAAACATTTCTATAAATGCATCAGAAAAAAAAAAAAGAGGGCTAAGGAAAATCTCCCTCTTTTATTGGATGTGGGGGATAACATAGTGACAAAGAATGAGGAAAAGGCATGAGTTAATTAATGCCTTCTTTGCCTCAATCTTTAACAGTAAGACCAATTGTTGTTGAGTTACCCTGCCCCTGACCTGGAAGGCATGGATGGGGACCAGCATGAAACCCCCATAATCCAAGAAGTCTGTGGGACTGGATGGGATCCATCCATGCTGAGGTACTGAGGAAGCTGGTGCAAGTGGCATTGAGCCACTTTCCATTATTTACCAGGAGTCCTGCTTGACTCGGGAGGTCTCAGTTGATCGGAGGTTAAAAAGTGTGACCCCAACATCTAATAAGGGTTGAAAGGAGGGTCCTGGGAACAAAAGGACTGGCCTGGGTGCCGGGGAAGGTCATGGAGGAGATCATCTTGAGTGTCATCACATGGCACGTACAGGACAACCAGGGGATCAGGCCCAGTCAGCATGCATTTAAGACAGGCAGGTCTGGCTTGACCAACCTGATCTCCTTCTACAACAGGGTGACCTGCTTAATAGGTGAGGGGAAGGCTGCGGATGTCATCTACGTAGACTTTAATAAAGCATTTGACACTGTTTCCCACAGCATCCCCCTGGAGAAGCTGGTGGCCCAAGGCTTAGACAGGCATACTCTTTGCTGGGCACAAAACTGGGTGGATGGTCAGGCCCAGAGAGTGGTGGTGAATGTTCCCCAGGGCTCACTGTTGGGGCCAGTCCTGTCTAACATCTTCATCAATGATCTGGACGAGGGAATCGAGTGAACCCTCGGTCAGTTTGAAGATGACACCAAGTTGGGCAGGATGTTTGTTGATCTGCTGGAGGGCAGGAAGCCTCTATAGAGGGATCTGGACAGGATGAGTCAATGGGCTGAGGCCAATTGCATGACGTTCAACAAGGCCAAAAGCCAAGGCCTGCCACTGAGTCACAACAACCCCATGCAGCTCTATAGGCTGGGGGAAGAGTGGCTGGAAAGATGCTCGGTGGAAAATGACCTGGGGGTGCTCTTTGACAGTGGCTGAACATGACCCAACACGTGCCCAGGTGGACAAGAAAGCCAATGGCACCCTGGCCTGCATCAAATTACGGTGGCCCGCAGGACCAAAGCAGTGATTGTTCCCTTGTACTTGGCACTGCTGAGGCCACACCTTGAGTACTGTGTTCAGTTTTGGGCCCCTCATTACAAGAAAGACATTGAGGCTCTGGACCATATCCAGAAAAGTGCAGTGGAGGTAGGGAACAGTCTGGAGCACAAATCTTACAAGGAGTGGCTGAGGAAGCTGTGTTTTTTTTTTTAGCCTGGAGAAAAGAAAGCTCATTGCTTATGACCTTATTGCTCCCTGCGACTACCTAAAAGGAGGTCATATTGAAGTGGAGGTCAGTTTCTTGTCCCAGATAATAAGTGATGACACAAGAGGAAACAACCTCAATTTGAGTCAGAGGAGCTCTAGATTGTATATTGGGAAAAATTTTGTAATTGAAAGGGTTGTCAAGCCCTGGAACAGGCTGCCCAGGGCAGTGGTGGAATCACCGTCACTGGAGGAATTTCAAAGACATGTGGCACTTAGGGACATGAGTTAGTGGTGGACTTGGCATTTCTGGGTTTACTCAATGATCTTAAAGGTCTTTTCCAACCTGAGTGATTCTATGTATACATGCATGCATTATATACATGCATGTTTTCATAATATACCTATTTTTGCAATTTTTTTTTAAATTAAAGAGGGGAAAAGCAATTATTTTACATTTGAAAGTAAACATTTTATTCCAGGTGGTTTTGAGTGCTAAAGACATTGACTTGAAAGAATGGAACAAACACAGAGAGAAAAACAGATCGTCTAGCTGAATAGCTCTAGACTGCTAGACCAAAATGACCTTTGGGTATAAAAGTTGCCTCCCTCTCCACCTCCCCCAGATTGAAAGATTTTAAGAGAATAACCTCTAGTAACCTCTTTGTGCTACAGCAACATTTCTCTTTTATTCCATCATGCATGTATTATGTCCTTCAGTACGTACCTGCCTCATGTATTTTAATCTAATAGTGTAGCACAGATTTCCATAGAAAATTTCATCTTGCTCCAATGGGTTATGGACTCAAAAACATTCATCTGAGGGATCTTTCTCCTCACTGTGGTGAAATAGAAAGCATTGGTTTTACTCTCATCAATAGAAGCATAGAATATAACATTCTCTAGTGGTTCTTCTAAGATCTACAGCTTTTCAGGTGCTTGAATTTGCAACTTTAATATTCATAGGTCCAAAGCAGTTACAGGATCCTCATTGCTGGCAGCTCCCGAAGCTGAGGGATCTGAGATCTGAGTCTGTTCATTGAGAATCATGTGACTTTGCACTGGTGTGAGGACCCAGGCTGTCCCTTTGCTCTGTAGGAGCTTTATCACCTCACTGCTCTGGGCCTATTTTATTTTCTATGTTATACAAAACAGGGCCACAGACTACTGTGAAATATCTCTCCTTTGAGGCTTTTAGTACTCATAATCATAGTGTTTACTTAAAATCAAATCTCTGTACATTTGCCTCTTGTTTGTTATTCCCTTTACCTACAGACATTACTTTGCTTATTTTTAGAGGCACTACCACTAGATTCACCCTTCCTGCTGACGGATAACCAAGATTTGCCTAAATCTTCAGTTAAATTTCTACTTGCCAGGCAGTGTTTCAGTGATTAAAATAATTATATCAGCTCCTGATATCACATTTCCTTAAGTAAACATACCCTCATTTGTTGCAATACTGTTCATTTTTTAGAAGTGAAGAAAGAGAAAAAAAGGTCAGTGTTATTGCTGATTTTTATCACTGAAATAATACAGATTCACAATCAAATATACTTCATTTTAATTATATGAGCTTGAGTTTGTAGTATTGTGCCCATGAAGCATTTAATTTTTCAATGTTTCCTTAGAAAAGAGGCTATAGTGCCAAATTTGGTTGAAGATGTAGACACTGGAAAACAGGATAAAACAACCCTCCATGAAACTGTTTTAATAATGTAAAAAAGAAAAACAGGGTTTGAAATTTTCTTAGGATAAAAATTTAATTTTAAAATTTATAGCAAAAAAGGGCATGAAAACTTTAAAAAGTAATTTGACTGGAAAGCTAAAGTAAATTAGTTTTTGGTATGCCCAAGTTTAGAGAAATTAAATCTAAAAGTAATTATAATAGTATGTTGCAGTTGGAAAAGATCTGGGAAAATATGTTCTTCAATGCATACAAGGGATAACTTCTGTTGGTAGTTCTTGCTGACAGAATATCTTGTTCATAAGACAGATGGGGTTCTTGCTTTTGTAAATACACCAGTTACCTTCACTGATAGTCCGTAGTTTTCATGGTCCTGTTTTCCTTCATCACATGTCTGGACCTAAAGTCAGGCATTTGATAAATGTGCAGATCTATAGACTTGCCCATAATACTGTGTACACTTACCTTGGTACATTTTATGCATTTGGGAAGACAGTAGTTAATGATTCAGCTTGAGAAGAAAAGAATCCTTCTCAATACATAGTTAATTCTTTTTAACCTGAAAATAAATGTAACTGATTCATTTAATCTCATGCCTGCTAAAGGCTTTGTACCTGTAAGTTTCTAGGCACTACTTAAGCTTTTTTTTGTTGGATGAGGAGTTTAGAATTCACTTGCTCTGAGTTTAGAACATGCCATTCCTAATGGAGGTGTTCTAAAGCTAAGCTTTTGGAAGTATCACTCTTCCATAAAGACAGACATCCATCCTGTCACTTCTTAGAGAAAGCAAATAATCTCTATCCTTCTCCTTACTTTGCGGGAACAATTATTTGAGAAGGCAGTGGAAGTCTAAATTATTATACATCCACTGACATAGTCCTTTTAACTCAACTGCTCTGTCTTGGCCTACATGAGCTGTGTGTGAGATCTGCAACTTATTCAAGTGTTTAGCAGTAGTGTTATAACTAAGCTGACAAAAATTCCCATATGTATTAGATTTTTAAGCAATTAGAAGAATTGAAGGAAATGAGCCAACACACTTTGGAAGTTCACAGCCATATCCTCCGTGTGTCTTCGTTTTGGGGCTCATTTTACTGTGCAAAATGTGCACAAAACCCACATTCCATTCCTAGGAATGAGACAAAGCACTCTGAGGTGTTGATGCAATCTGAAAATGCCATACAGGATGTACAAACTTCTAATTTAAACAGTGCACACTGAGGGAGTCAGGGTGCACTTATAAATTAGGCTTATAAAGTATTCATCAGATTCCTTTTGTGCATTGAACTGCTGCATATGCATTATACATTTGCTTTCCCTTCCACATCTCTCTCTTGATCCTTCTGTATGCAATTCATGCAAACTTAGTCTCAAGTTCAGTAAGAATCACTGGACAAATCTGTATATTATAAGAAATCTACAAACTGTATTTCTCTACATGACTGTTATTTCTCTGTATATCTGTGACTCTAAGGTCCGAAAATATAATTGCTTACAAACTTCATACAGCCACTATGGCACTGTTTTAATTTACAAAGGCTGAGCATAATGTTCTCATGAGTCTACCTCACAAAGATCCGTGCAGACAAATTACTGGTTACAAATTACTCAAATTTAAAATAATCATAGTTTTTGACCTATGACCATAAAGTTAAAAATGCAAAATACAAATAGAAGTGCATATACTGTTTCTGACAATTTTTTTTTTGCTTCCCTCCTCATCTCCTTCTCTTCTTTTCAGTTCTACCCTGGGAAGTGATTGGCAGATTTTACAACAAAGGACAAACAATCCTGAAAATTATTACTTCATTGTGTTTCAGAGACCTTCTTTCTTTGTCAGAGAATTTAAGGAATGAAGGTAATTGCTTCTACTCCAGAGATTCTAATCCAATTTAAGAAGAAAAATTGAGTGAATTGTGGGAGTTGAAAGTGGAACAAAAAAGGTTATCTTACATATTGTGGCCATGACTGAAATTTAAAGAAAGAGTAAGTTATGCTTAGAGTGGTTATGCTGATGTAATTATCCAGAGAAAGCTACTTTCTAATTCTTCTCAATTCTTCTTCTGCTCCAGTTTTAATGTGAGATTTTATCCATAAATATATATTTTAAAAAGGCAAAATTGCTGATTAAGGCAGCTACACTTACTTGTAAAATATATACAATATATTCCAAATAAATTGTCTTTTGGAATTGCCACTTCCCTGTATGTATGACAATGTATGCATCACGTGTGTGTGCGTGTGTCAAGGAAGCAGAAGGATCACTATCCTAAGTGCAAGAGGTAATACAATTACCATAGCTGATGGCCATCGTGAACACAGCTCAAAGGAAATACAGAGATCTAACTGAAATATTACTTGCCTACAAAAGAAGTGCACAATAATACCAAAAACTTCACTGTTACAACAAAAATCATGAAACATACATTCTCAGTGGAGACATAAAACACACTGTCTACAAAATAATGTATGGCCATGCCCTGAATGTTGACATTACAATATGAGAAAAAGGGAAAAATTATATAAGAATAGATAAGTATGTGTTTTACTGAACAGTAAGGAACCCAACAATTTTGCATCAGTCTGCAGGTCATAAAAGAAGTGTGAATCTAGTGGAGATTATCTCCACTGGGATTTAAAAGAAAACAAACCAAAACCAAACTCATCTGTAAACAAGTCAAAAGTAGCTGTTGTTCACTCTACACCTGTGATAAGAGCTCTATGATAGGAAATAAATTACATGCTACCAAGAGACTGTCCTCCTGCTCTGAAGGCGTAAGGGACATTTCAGTTCTGCCTGTGTGCTTGTATGGATGAGAGAAGGAGGTAGGGCATGACTCATTCTAACAGACAAAACCTATTCCCAGAAAAAATGTGCAGACCCTAAAAATAACAAGACAAACAAAATGTGCAAAAGCAAAAAAGGAGAAAACATCTTATATAAATAAAGGAGGTGGAAGAAGAGATAACCATCTGAGATATCAGTTAAATATAAAATAGTGCATTGGTATGCAAGCAAGGAAAAGCAATCATTCAGAGCTTAATGTCTTATGCCATTAATATCATGCATGCATAAGTTGTCTCTTACAATATTGCTTCTAAAAATATCACATTTTTGTCTTCCACAATTTGCAAAAGGAAGTGCACTTCACAACCATTAGCCACATCTCATTTCTGTGATAGATTCTCAGTTGATGTCAACCACTGTGACTTCATCCATGGCAGTGGAGCTTTTTTATATTAATTTAAGATTTTAATATTTTCCTTAAATATTCTATGAAATGTAGAATTTTTGTGCAAGTAAGAAAGTTACAGAAGAAAAAATGTTCTTAGTATTCATTCAAATCCAAATAACATTCAAAACCAAATAAGCTCCCACAATGAGAGTATACAAAAAAGAATTTTACAGTTGTATGACTACCCATGGAAAAGGTCCTCCCTCATTTCGTTCTCTGGTATAATCCCCTTCAGGCAACATATTGCAATATCTATTTTTCATCCAACAGCAGTACTCAGTTCTTTGACTGGCCAGAGGATCATTAGTGGGGAGAAAAATTCTTCTATCGCAGACATACTACACTATTTATTTATCATAAATACTTGATTAGTTCAGAAGACCCCAAATCCTCTAAGGACTGTAGCAAATCCAAAAGCTGTTCCTAAATGATAAAGTAAATGGTTGAGTTTCTGAGCTGCCTAGCTACTAGGTAATAAAAAAACCCCACAAAACCAACAAAAATACCGTCAGACAGCCATTTGTTATATGGGACATATACTTGCCTACTCAACATCAGGGCCAGCACGCACCCCAAATTTTGCCAAATGTAATGCTTTAGAATTCAGTGTAAATTGGTGCAATGCTGCCAAATCAGCACTTACAGAGTCTGGTTGGTTACAGTTAGAGGGTTTTTTGTGAGGACTAAAGTCTTGGAATCACTGAAAAATAGTGATTTTTTTTTTTTTTTTTTAAGATTAAGATTACTAGGCATCTTTATCTGTTGGTTGTTCTTCAGCAGTGCTTCAAGACATTTGAAAATGGTTATGACAGTAAGAAAGGATTGAAAATGCAGATAGGTAGAGACAATATACTCACAGATCAAAGCTTTTACTTTTTGTTTTTCCTACACTGATAGTGATTCTGATCTCTAATTTCTGAAGGAACTAGAATTTAGCAGCCCATTGGAAGATGGCCAAGAAATATTTCAGTCTGATTTATTGTTTTAGAAGCAATGCCTTGGAATACAAATCTGATTGGCTCTCAGATTAAGAAAGCAGAATTGAGTGAAAATTAGGCTCCTAGTGGCCACTTCACATAGCAGTCTTCTGTTTCAAAGAGCAGTCCTTGCTGTGCCACAAGGAGCTGCACCATCTCACAGTGGTACCTTTCCTCTGAGATTTCTAGCAGCAAAATTGTATTAGAAGATGGCAAAAAACGTATTACTCTCCTCATATTAATTTTCCATGTAAGCAGTTGTTTTATTTGCCATAGGAATGTTATATAATTGTGTTTTGATGGTTGTGTCTTATGTCATTATGGAGTAGAAAGAAGTCAACATTATGAAGAACTCAGAGGACCTCTGACAGACTTAAAGGACTTTTTCAAGTGTAAAATACAACTCCTTGGAACAGACTTAAATGGAAACCTAATTATTGCACATAATATACATAATGCACAATTTCCTTATCCTGATGCATAATTTTCTTTTCTCCTGAAAAACAACTAAGCACCTCCCTATGCTTGCATCCAGTTTACAGTCGATTTTGGGAGCAATGTTATGTTCATATTATGGTATTTATACTGTGCTTTTTTGGCATGTAATTCATTCATCGAGCTGGCCTGGGTTGTTTGTTACATGCTATGAATGTGGAAACATGACTGATTTGACGGATTTCAGAATGCATGAAGGGATTTGGGATACAAATGCAAGACCACCTTTGTGACAAAATGCCATGAAGACAGAGTTAAACAGTAAACACTTGTTAGGTAACATAAAGGACAGTCCTGAGATTCTGTTATTGGGATAGAATTCCAAAAATATAGATCCAGCTTCAGGTTCTGCCGTGAACCTCCTGTTCATCTGGTCTAAGTACTGAATATTTGTGACTGCTGAATTCTGTAATGCCAGAAATATGTGTGGGTAGAGGGACAAGAATGTATCCCTGTTTCTTCAACAGTAAACACAGGAATCTGATCCAAAAGTAAGAAGTGATCAATCCCAGACCAACAAAGATGAGAAAAGTTGAAGAAAAATTAGATTTCTGGCTCATTTCCTTAGTGCCTGTAACTGTATTTATATAAAAAACCTGACCAGATCCTGTTCTGTGGCCCTGGCACAGCAGAGTTTGTCTGTGTGACTAAACCCTTGTGTTTCCTCAGGTTTCACTGTTTGCATACTGGGAAGCATCTCTGGCTTGTGCTATCTTTTGAACTGGAGCCAGGCAGAGGTTTTTTGGCACAGGCTACAGCCATGCCTGAAAGCAAGCTGACCTCTGCGTGAGGTGCTCTCATGCCTGTACTTCTGTGCTTCTGCCAGATTTAATTTCCTAGGATAGATGTAACTAACAATGAACCGCAGTGACAGTAAAGTTTACCAATATGATGAGGGACTTCTCAAGAAAGAACAAAATGCAGGAACAGCAGGAAGGATTTTTTTTTTTAAAGTAGACCTTTATGTCTCAGCTCTTCATATCAGAGCAGATGTTGACATGCTGGGCAGACTGCAGCTCAGTACTGCCTACACCAACTCCACCTATTGCATCCTCTCAGTGGACCCTGCTTTTGGGCTAGGGAATGGGCTAGTTGACATCCAGATATCTTTATTAACATGCTTTCTATAAATCTAAATAAACTACTGCTCCTGCCTAGAACAGCTTGAGTGGATCTTGAGCAATGTCTTAGTCCTCTGCATAGTTGCATATGGTGTAACAGGACATAGAAACCCAATTGCAACAAGGATCTCGGTCTTGTTCTTTTGAGCATCCTCACCACCACATGCAGTTTTCCATTGCCACTGCTTTTTAGTCCAACACACTGGACCCACCAGATGCCCAGACGCTTTAATCTAAAAGGAGATGATATGACTGAGCTGAGTGAAAACTCGCTTTTCAGGTTCAACTGTTCAGGCACTGGCTTTCTGAACAAATTCGCCTTTCTCCCTCACATTCCCTGAGGAAGTTTGGATGAAAAGATATTGAGAGATGATCAGTATGCTGCCGCTTTCTCAGCTTGCCTTTTCTGACTAAAACAACCAATTTTGATTGCAAACAGAATTGCAATGCCAGAGTTAGCGCTGCCTGTGTCGCCAGCTTAATAAACAGAGCAAAGAAACCCTGGCACAATGCACAGCACAGAACTGGAGCAAAGTCACTGCTAGCTACTGTCTCTAGTAAGGGAAAATACTTTGAAGATTTCCAGCTCTGTGGATTTTTCCACTGGCTTTATTCCAGATGCTGGAATACCAAGGATGATGCATGCAAAATCTCAATGGCTTTGTGATAAAAATGTAATGGATTTTTATGATATTACTTTCCAATGGATATATTCTGTCTGACAGGTTGTTATGGATGATGCTTATTTCAGATGGTGTCTGTTATCTGTTTATCAATGCCTTTCATTTATTTTAAGCTATTATTTCTCAAAATTTTCCATGTAGAATAAGTGCTGTAGCCCAAGAAAGTCAATGTAGAAACAATGAAAGTAAAATCAAGTTCAAAATATAAAAGTGTCCATTTTAAATACTCCCAACAGTAAGACTGAAGGTTATATGAAGTCCTAAATGTGTCTCTTGAGTCCTCGTAAAATAGTATCCATATCCTCATATATCATATTTTTATACTTTTAAATTTAAAACAATTCTGAAGATTCCAGAGGAAAAAATATATCTATTTTATTATTTCATTGCTTTGAAATAATGTCCTTAAAGTACCAAAAGAGAAAAGAAACAACAAACCAACAAACAACAAACCAGCAACACCTCTACAAGGGAGTTAAATTGTACAGTTCTCTGAATATATGAATAATGAAAAAATCATCAGTGTTTCACCTGATTTATGACTGACACATTTTAATGTCCACTTTCAGGTAAGAAAATGATTCGGACCTTTGCCATACCACCAGCATCTATAAGATACAAGTGAGACTGCTATATGTGGTGTACACAAAGAAGATTATGTCCTCTAAATTTATCCATTCACTTGTTTCTTTTGCTGCCTTCCAAGCTCTAAATTTCACCACTGTCAAAGTTACTGAAATACTGAACATAAATAATTTCACTTGCATACAAAATAGAACTGAGCTAAAGTAGTAGGAGGACTCAGAGAATTATACCAGTATATGTTACAGGTAGAAAACTGAAACTTACAAACTTAAGATTTTAGAAGTTTATAATTAGTTTTTGAATATGTCAGAATAAAATATATTCACAAATTATTCACAATATCAATTACTTATATGGAAGAAAATACTTGCAAATTGACTATTTTGTTGTTGTTTTTATTGAGATTTTACTTCTGCACTCAAATATGATTCAATATTTGCTACCGGAAGTAAGTATCCCTACTGGAACTTCTTTTTTTTTTTCTTTAATTACTGAAGGCAAAATGTGTAAGGTTTGTGCAATAAAATAAATTTAAAAGCTGAATATTGAATTCTAAATTCACTCTAATTTTCTTCCATGTAATCTCATATCTTTTCTACAATGGAGATGATTTTTTATTTCTCCTGGGAAAAACAGATAATTAACAGTGAAAAAAAAATTTACCACGGCTATTTCCACACCCTATAGACTTATGGTAAAACACAGAGGCCTTCATCCAAAATTCAGTTATTTGAAATGCATAGAGATATTGATCAACACCATTTATTAATGATATTTGCTTTTCATAATTTGTTTGTGTAATATCATAGATATGTCTTTACAGAGAACTCTGTGCTTGCTTTTGCTTTGGTTTTCAAAATATTTGTGTTAGGGAGCCCTTAAATAACAGATTATGAAGTACTTATGGAAAAAAAATATATCAGAGAAATTAGCATCAACTTAACCCTTTTGGTAACAAAGATATGAAGGAGGCTGTAATGGACCCTTGAAAAAAAAAAGAAAAAAGTTTCTTTTTCAGGGAAGAAACTTTGTGACAAATCAGTTAAGAAGGAATGTGCATAACTAATACATACAGTATTAGTGCCTTGAATTAGTTTGCAGTGTTCAAGCATACCCTTGAATCTCTGCATAAATCAGTATCAAATTATTACTCTATTTGTTTAAGTCCTCATCTATGTTTTTAAATCAGATGTAGTAATACGACTTTCCACATGGCTGAAGTCTTCTCTTAATCAATTCTGAATTTTGCTAGGATATTCTGTCTTTCCTCATGTGCCTAAAAACTTGAGAAACCAGATGTGAATTACATTTTAAGCAGTATCCCATACCATAAAGATTTCAAAACTCAAAGTGGTGATGGAAGAAAAAGCCATTTCCTACTGGACTAATCTTCATGTTAATGAAAAATTTAACAGCACTTTCCACATGGGGCTTTGAGGGACGTAAGCCTCACATACAGAAATGGCTATTTTTATTTAATGAAAATGCCTGTTCTGGAGCAAATTATCTTTGAACAGTCATAATATCCTGGCTTTGGTTGTTTGTTTCAAAGTTTTTAAATACAACGTCTTTGATATAATTTTAAACAACTCTATAGCTTTCACTTTCTATACATGTGAGAAAAAATAATTTTTATTTCTCTTCCTTCTGCCAGAAGATACTTCAATTTTCCTCGCTTGTCAATTACTAGTGGAATGAAAAATAACAGACAAAATAAAATTTTCTCCACGCAAATGAACAGATGTTGTTCTTCAAAGTATTACAAAGTTTTGCATTTCTCATTGAAAGAAGAAAATCATTGGGAAAATTGATTAAAACAAAAATGAAATGTTGCCACAGACTTCTAAAACAGAACAAACCAGTGGAAAATCACATTGAAATTCCCATAAGAGAATGCCTAGGGGAAGAGGGAGATTCCAAGAAATGTTTGAGAAATCAGTCTTCACCCTGCCGGGTATCTGAAGAAGGCACAGTGCTCAACTTGTGTGATTTACAAGCTCAGTATGGGGCACAAACAGGGTTATAATCGAAGATGACTTTGTAATAATACTTAACTGAGGTGCAGACAGTTACTTTTTTATCTGAATACAGGCAACAAGCTAAATGAGAATGAATGAAGATTTGTCATTAAAACGACACTTCCCCTTTCACTAAGACAATTTGAAAAAGAAAAAAACAACAAAACATTGCAGTCAGCTCCTTTTTTCAGATTTGCTTATTTTTTTTGGCTTTTCTTCATATTACCTTCAAGTACTTTGAAACAGGATTTTCCCTTCCTGCACCTTTTGCATTTCTGGTATATTTCCTAAAGACAGTTTTCTTTCCTACTCTCATGCTAATTAGTACATGGCAGGGTACTATCTTGTGCAGTGGACATTAGTGCTACTAACATTTTGCTTCTTCTCTCAATAATTAGCATGAGATGATGAAAGGAGACATTTCTCACTAATGAATGCTCATATAGCAGTTTGAACATGTAAGGCCCTATAGAAGTATGAAGTTCAAAATTTCCAGTTCTTTCCCTCAAGGTCTAAATCCATGTTTGGTTGGCTTCATCTTTTCTCCTGTGGCTAAAACCTTTCATTTACATACTGAATTTCAGTGATATTAAATGATAAACTTAAAAGATTGAGAACACAGGAGGATCACAGTTTGTATTAATAGGAAAAACTTGTATGAAAAAGCAACAATGGGACTGATTTGTGTGCAATTATTGTAATGCAAACTTCCATAAGCTTCATATTTAGCAATATTATTTGAGTATTGTTTCTTTCTTTCACTTCATTAACTATACTTCTGAATACTCATTCCTGAAGGAACTTGGCTAGAAATGAGATGAGTCTAACATTGTCACTATGGCATTCTCCTGAAACCTATTTTCTACTTAGATTTTGCAATTTTTTAATTGTTTTCCCTGAATTTATGATTATTTCTTTCAGCTTTTGCCTTCTCACAGTCATTCCAACTATCATCTCATTCATCAGCCTAGTTTTATGCAACTAATATTACCAATATAAGTTGTAGTATAGGTCCTCTGGAATAAGTTAGCCTTATATATATCAGAAGAGCAGACTGAAAATTTTTTCATTACTCTCGTATTGCAAACATATTGGAATCTGGCTAAAACGACATTGTGATCTCAATAGGAATTACAAGTATTAGTAAAGTATCTAATCTTCCTTTTGATTCATAGAAACTTAAAAAGAGGCAGCACCAGTATTTTCTTGGACAAAACAGTAATAGCTCTTCCTAGCTAGTAAGAACAGCTGAGTTATTATATGGCTAAGCTGATATAGGCAGTTTTATTGCTCAACTCCTATTCAACTAAAAATTTACAGGTAGATATGACATGCTCTTTTCCCTTAATCACAATGATCTGCTCTAATGCTTTATCTCAAGGTATCTTTCTAAGTCATTGTCTCTGTCTCAACCCCTTCACTTGCGTGAAACTGTGGGGTTTTTTTCAGAAGCTGGACCACTTTGTTCCTTTCATTATGGAAGACTCATAGTTTCTTCATCTGCATTTTCTTCCTGTGTCTCCAAGAGCTTTACCATGGCCCATGGTTTAAGTAAGAGTTGCATGTAGTTCTAAGCTTGCTTATTTCCTTCTTGAATATGTCCTTTGGATTTTGTTGATAACCATTTGGCAACATGCTGTTCTGGCTATATAATTCCTCCTCAGGTATTGTTTCAAAGGCTGACATGTTTTGTTCTGTGGTTTTTATGGGGTTTCAAAATATTTTTCTAAAGCTTTTTCACACAGTCCTACATCATCTCTTCTCTAAGATTCTCATTAATGACTTTAGTATACTAGCAATGTAATTTTTGTCCCATTTCTACAATTTATCATCTGTATCATTTATTTTAATACTTTTATTTAGACTCTTTCTATACATTAGTCATTGCATGTAGCTGATCTAGCAGAAACCTGGTTTAGCATATTGGCTTCATTATTACTGCTCTGTCAAGAACAGCTAAGCAAGATAGTGGGAATTTTCTATAAACCTCATAGTTCCCAGATTGTTTGATAATCTGGATGTGATGTTTTGAACACAAGAATTGTCATGGGCTTGTGGAACACACAATGTTAAGCAGAAAAGTAAATTTTGTCCTTTAAGTGCAAAATTTTGTAAACAGAAAAATCATATAATGGGGGGGGAATGAGGGGGGAAGCCAAAACAAAATGAGGGGGGAAGCCAAAACAAAAGCAAACAGCCCTCATCTTGAAACATGATTTATCTCCTTGTTTTGAGACAATTCAAGTATATCCAAGCTGTCCATGTCAGAAACATCTGTGACTTAAGTCTTGAAATTATACTGTTTCTGTAGCCTGTTAAACAGCCTGTTCTGACTAGTCTTATGTTAAGAAGCACGTTTTCCTGATCTATCCAAAACTTCTTTGCTGTAAATTAAGCTGAATACTTAATATACTGCACTCATGGGACATGACGAACAATTGATCATGCTCATTAATAGCAACTTTTTATACTGGAAAATTCAGTCACAGTCTTTTCTAGCAGAGACAAATTCCTTTAACCTGTCTTGACATTCAAATTTTCAAAGTGTTTTTGGTGTCATTTTCATTCTAAAATTTTTGTAAATGCCTTGTGAAATTAATGTATTATACTGAGTAAAGGCTTTTCTATTGCTACTAGTCCTTATTATCTACCTCTTAGTGCAATCCTGCTCCACTTTGCTTGCCTACCTAGCAAGTACTGTCTGTTTGGTGGTATCATTAGTATCAAGACAACTGATGATCATGGCGAGTTGCAAAGGACCATTTTGAACTCTGAGGCTGTCTTCCAAAGGGCCTGAGTTCCCTTTCTGACCCATGCAATTTTAACATTTTCTCATAATTTCATTCCATTATCCTGGTTTTTAATGAAAACACTGAGCACTACCAGACTTACAAGAAAAAGTATATCTGTAGTCCTGCAATAGCTAGATCCTGCTCTGCCACTTGGCTACCAAAATTTATCACTTTTAGCAGATGCTGTACATGGTCTTAGCCAATTTATCTATTTTCCCCCTTGCTGCTGCTTCTGCTGCTGCTAATAATATTAATAATATTAATAATATTAATAATATTAATAATAATAATTTTATCTTGAAGCTTTACTGCTTCTTTCCTTCCCCTTCTCATAGAAGTGCATTGAGTTGCTACACATCTCTTAGAAAATGACCCTCTAATAGGAAATCAGTGGGGATCATCTTCAAGGCACCTTCTGCTGGCATCTGAGGTGTCACCAGTTCTGCAGAAATTCTCAAACACAAGCTGTAACATTTAGTGCTTGCTTTAAGGTTTTTTTAGGCCACATTTCATCACGCGGTATCCTCCCTGCTATGTTAGACAAAAGCCAGTTGTCCTGGTCTTGGCTGAGACAGAGTTAATTTCTTCCCAGCAGCTGTACCCAGTGCTGTGTTTCGGATTCAGAATGAGAATAATGTTGATAACACACTGATCTTCTGTGTTTTGCTAAGTTGTGTTTATCTTAAGTCAAGGATGTTTTTATGTGTGTGTCTCATGCTCTTCCAGTGAGGAAATACACAAAAGACACTGAGAGGAAGCATAGTTGGGACAGGTGATCTGAACTGGCCAAAGGGATATTCCACATCATAGAATGTCATACCCATTAGACAAACTGGGGGGAGTTACCCAGAAGGGGGGACTGATCCAAGTTTGGGAAGAGGGGCCTGGCATTGGTCAGTGGGTGGTGAGTGATTGTATGGTGCATCACTTGTTTGGGGATTTTTTCCATTATTGCTATTATTATTATTATTATTATTATTATTTAACATTATTATTGTGCTTTACTTTGTTTTTAATTATTAAGCCATTCTTATCTCAGCCTATAAGTTTTACTTTTGATTCTCCTCCCCATTCCACTAAGATGGGGGGAAGAGAGGAGAGTTGAATGAGCAGCCATTCTTAATTTCCAGCTGGGCTTAAACCACACCACCAGTGAAAAATTCAGTCTGCATTTGTTTGTGTTCTTCTGTAATACTTAAAATGCAGGAAAACCTTCAACCTTTTAAGCAGTAACAAGCGCACATAGTAACAAACATGCTTGGAAATTACTAATCTTATTACAAAACTAGGTTTTCATTAACTAGTACAGTGAATAAAATGAAAGGAACTTAATGTTTGGAGGGAAGTGGTATTTTAGACTACTTACTAAAATGAAGTGTTTCTGAATGGAGAGATGTCACTCCCATCTTCCCTTTTAGTCTTTTTTAAAAGGACTATCTGTATAATATACCTCTGCAACTAGCTCAATAACTTCCCTGTATCCTGCTGGTGTGTAAGCAGAAGCTGATAACCACTTAGGTTCCTTAGGACCTTCCCAGGTGTTAACCAGTGAGGAATTCCATAATGATTTCTACACACACTGAGGAATTCCATAATGATTTCTAACAGACTTCTGGAAGAATCGTGAATGGACATTGCCTGTAGGAACATGACAGGCCCATAAAAGAACTTCTGAAGTAATTTCTCAAGTGGATATCCTTCCTGTACTATGAGTACTTATCAAAGTTCTCACTCTATTAAGCAGCTAGGATGAGTTCAGATCATCAGGTACCCCGAAACCCTGCTGATTAGTTTTGGTCTTGTTTATAAAGTTTGTCTCGTCATCATGTTCTTGGATGAGATGATGAGGTTTTTTGTAGAAATCTTCAGCCTAGACAGTATAATTTATCACAGTTTCTGACATACCAAACAAGTCTATGAAAGAAGAACAGAAGCTGGCTTTCAAGGTATAGTACATAAAATGTGTTTTAATATTAGATCATGGCTAGAGGCAACATTTAAAAATGTCCCTTTTGTCAGTCAGCTCCAGACAGCTTTCAAATGCATTCTCAAATGTACCTTGTTCTGGATACACGGTTTTTTATGGCTGTATTTAAATTAATCAACTGGGTCAAACCCTTTTATGGTAATAAATATAGATATAGTTCCTGACTCTACCTGTAATAAGTGATTTACATGTCTTGGGGATACACTGATTTAGATGTTACTTAGAAAACCTAAAGAAAGGTAGAAAATAAAGCAATATAGACCATAAAAATATATAAACCAAATATCTAGAGATCCATTCACTGCAACTGAAAAAAGGGATGCAAAATATGGTCACATTAGAGAAAGTATCTTTTTGCAGACACTGTGTGGGACCATAAATAACCATACAAAAATGCAAAGTAATACTGAGTCATCGTACCCATGGTTAACAAACCAACGTGGAAGAAAGGCTAGGATATGATGGACTCTGATAAATTATTCAGATTATATTCAAGTATATTTATTTGTCACAATTTATGAAGACTGCTGACTGGTCTGGTGCCTTACTGAGCTCAGCACATAGCTGACGAGGAGTTAATTGAAACTAAATCCAAGGAAAAAAGAGGTTATGACTGCAGGCAGAAGAAACCCCCTAGGGTGCTTTCCATCATATTTGCTTCTTCATTTGAAGACATGTCGCACAAATCATCAAAGCAGCCTTTGGTTTCTAGACTCCCCTCTGAACTCGGACTTATAAATAGCACAAACATCAGGGCTAAGAGACAACTTCTCACTTTTTGTTTGGTGATGAAATGACCTTAATCATGTATACCTTCCTTATCTCATGAATTAATTATCATGATGAAACTTACTGAAGCCTGAACACAATAAATACCTACACCCATGGTTATGCTCTTGGTAACAGCTCCTTGTAGGAAGAACACTGAGGCACATTTAATGTTTCATCTAGTGTTTTCCGGTTGTTGACTGAGTAGGGTCATAGTTACACTGACCTTCAGACTTTAACTACCTAACTTCATGAGAAAGCTGGTAAGTCATCACATTTTTGGAGATTGAAATAAAATAATAGAATTAATTGATTTGAGACACAGAAAAAGACCATAATATTCACCACTTTCTAGTCCAAATGTGAAGCACAGTACTTTGAGGTTTCCTATGAAAAAAAAAGTTGAAACTATATAAATATTTAAGTAAAATTGACCTAAAAATACCAGATTTTATGAGTGTTAATGTAATACAGGAAAATAATGGATTTTTTCTCCCTCTGGAAAATGAGAATGATAACTACTGGCTATGTAAGTTAGGTTTGTGTAAAAAATTTTCAGGAAGACCTAAAAAGAATGAAAGAAAAAAAAAGTTTGGGTTCACTCCAAACTTTGTTTCTTGATCATTAACTCATTTAAAATCTAATGGTCTATGACACCTTTTTTTTTTTTTCCTCCCATAACATTTCTAGCAAAAGTTTAGGTCTATAAGGTTAAGTTTTAATGTTACAAACTCCCATGCTACACCAGAAATACAGAGCTGATCTCCCTTTCCACTTCCAACTTAGTTGTTATCCTACTGGAATGGGATCTTGGAGGCCTAGTACTCTCATCTCTGGAGCCTTTTTCTTCCTTACAGCAGCTACCAATTCCTTCCTTACAGCAGCTACCAACTGGGCTGTGAGAGACACTGAGTTGTCTGCATAACTTATGCTGAAACTGATTTACTTCATATAAAATTATTTATAGACTAATATTAAAAGAAATTATTGAGACAGTGAGAAAAATTGGTCAAAGGACCTATTTTGAATTAGATAAGTGGAGAAGATGAGACTAGATTGCTTAATAAGGTTTTCTAGAGATAGTTCTGTTCATCAAAGTAATTCCAATTATACATTAATGAAAAAACTTATGTTTTGCAGCTACAATGATTAACTACTTCAATATTTCATTTTTTGTTTTTTATCTTTTAGTACACAAAAGTTATTGCTTGAATTCCTCATAACCAGCAAGGTGTTGTGGTTTGATTTGGGTCTTTCTAACCGGTGTTCCAGTATAAGCTCTGTCAACCACTAATTTTCTGATTAATGTAATCAAGGGGCTTCAGAGTCTCAGTTGTAGTGGTTCTTGAGAGACATCTCCAATATTGCTGAGGTGATGACTTCTAAAATGCTACATGAACCACTGTTTCTACTGTAGAGGTAAGTTAGCACCCCTAGTATTATGTTGTCAAGATCAGGAAAAGACAGGAGGATTCATAAATGACTTGGATGCAGGACTTGAAGGGATGCTAAGTAAGTTTGCTGGTGACAGTAAATTGGGAGGAGCTGTTGACTAACTTGAAGGCATGGAGGCCCTGCAGAGAGACCTCAACAAATTAGAGAGATGGGCCACCACCAACCGTAGGAAGTTTAATGTGGGGAGAAATAAGATAGAATTGAGCTGAGGGCTGTGGGACATGCCTGCAGAAGCACATGGCAGCACGAAGGAGCACAGGGCAGCACAGAGAGGCTGTTCTCCACTGGACCCTGGGGGGAGGAGGTGTCATGGGGCAGAGCCCTACGGAGAGGAGCCTGCCAGGAGCTGACAGACAGGTGAACAGAGCATGATCACCCCATAGAAGGACATTCAGAGAGTGTGCTGCTGACGTAGCAACATGGGATAGGTCACCTAGTGAGAATTACCATGTAAGGAAATACTGTGCCTTGAAAAATTGTATAAAACCAGCTCATTTCTTCGAATAAACGATTCAGTTTCCCTGCCCATCTGGGTCTGTGCCTCAATCGCTACAGTTTAACAAAGACGAATGCTGGATTCTGCACCTGGGATGGTGCAACCCTGGATGTACAGACTGGGGAATGAGAGGCTGGAGAGCAGTGCCACAGAAAGGGACCTGGGGGTCCTGGTCAGTGGCAAGTTGAACACGAGTCAGCAGTGCCCTGGCAGCCAGGAGGGCCAAGCGTGTCCTGGGGTGCAGCAGGCACAGCATCGCCAGCTGGGCAAGGGAGGGGATTGTCCTGCTCTGCTCTGCACTGGGGCGGCCTCACCTCGAGTGCTGGGGGCAGTTTTGGGTGCCACAGTGTAAGGAAGACATTAAACTGTTAGAGAGTGTCCAAGGAGGGCAACAAGGATGGTGAAGGGCCTTATGAGGAGTGGCTGAGGGCACTCGGTCTGTTCATCCTGGAGAGGAGGAGGCTGAGGAGAGACTTCGTTGCAGTTGCAGCTTCCTTGTGAGGGAAAGAGGAGGGGCAGACACTGATCTCTTCTCTCTGGTGATCAGGGAATGGCATGAGGTTGTGTCAGGGGAGGTTTAGGTTGGATATTAGAAAAAGGTTCTTCACGCAGAGGGAAGAACCTCACCCAGAGACACTGGAATAGAGTCTCCAGGGAAGTGCTCACAGCACCTGACAGAGTTCAGGAAGTGAACAATACTGGGACAATACTCTTGGGCACATGGTGTGATTCTTGGGGTGGTCCTGTGCAGGGCCAGGAATTGGACTTTGATGATCCTTGTGGGTCCCTTCCAAATTGGAATATTCTCTGTTTCTGTGATTCTGTGACTTGGCTTCCCTTATTTTCCAGCCATTTTTCTCCTCTGAAAAAAAATGAAGAAAATAATGAATAAATAATCAATTTTTCTTAAAAAGATGGTTATGTGTCTTGATTTAGAGGCTCCAGAAATCTAAAATGGCTATAGGTAAATTTCAGTTTTACTTATTGCCTGTCTGCTCCCATAGCAGAGTTACTAAGGAAGGAATATCTCACAAGACCATTCACAGACTTTCTCTTGTATCACATGAGGCCATAAGGGAACAAGAGGAGGCTTATGGTCATATTTTCACTAGCAGCTTTTCAGAAACCAGAGGAAGTTAATGGACAAGGGAAGAAATGTGCTGGAAAAAAGCTTAATTTAAAAGGTGGCAAAAAGAAAAGCTTTTAACTTTATCCTCACTGAAGTCTGTAGAAGACTTTAAAATACTTGTGAGTAAAACCCTACTCTTGCTCCTAGAAGAGAGCTGTGGGAAGCATGTCCAGGACATGAAGGCCCCAGTGCTCACTTCAGCCACAGTAAACTAATATTCTTGGCAGCAGTGTGGCAATTGTTCCCTCTTGTTAGCCTTTTAAACCACCCTTTGGGCAGAAAAAAACCCAAACAAAAAGTCTGGTTCATTGCTGGAGACCAGAATTCCAGCTATTTTGGAAGGAGAATGCGCTGATAAGGCAAAGACAATGAATGCCATCAGCTTCAGGAAGCAGTTTTGTATGTAGGAGCTAGTGTTGTAAAGGTTACAGCTCCCCTTCAACCTCTCTCTATACCTATTGAAAGACGTGGTGTTCAGGTCACCTCTTTCTATCTCAGTCTTGCTGAATCAGTGACCCACAAACTGAACACCTCCTCCAGGGTAAAGAATGTATGAGCTTGTTCTTTAATCCATGTCCTTAGGGTACACGCTTATTTTAAGTCTCCCCACTGCCTATTAACATTAGCAAAAAATTGCTATAGCTTCCCCATTAAAAAAAAAAAAAAACAAGAAAAAAAAAAGAAAAATTGGGCTAGAATGTAATGAAGACTTTATTATCCTGACACAGCAAAGTGTCCTTTTTGCTATTTTGCTTTAAAGAGTATAATCTCTTGATACGCAATGGAAAGCACATAGATAATTAGTGCAGCTTTAATAATGCTTTAATTTATTGAGAAGGTAAAGTCTCAGTGGATGCTCTGGGAACACGCACAAAACACTCTGAGTTTGAAAGGTTTGGGGCAGGTTTGTGTTGGAATACTTTACGTTGATTTCATAATGTCTAGAATAATGACCATTCTGTGGGTTTATTTTTTTTAAATTTGCAATCTATTTCATTAATGACTTAGTTTTAATTTCTTTAATATCCTACTGGAGTGCATGGTACTAGGAAGCATGCCAAATAACTTTCAAGTCAATTTTACACATTCTGCCTAAGAACTTACAATTTCCTGACATTTCCATCTATAAGAACTTAAATTTTCTGGTGTTACCAGTCTATTTAGTGAGTCTACATCTCCATTCACCAAATCATTTTTTTCAGTCATCCTATGAAGTGTATAACTGCAGTGAACAATCATTAAAGAATTCTGTGCAGTGCTTGAAGATGACTGTGTGTCTTTAGAGACTTATTTGTCCCCAGGTCCTGTTGTTTTCAGGAGAGACTGCTGCTGTTTCAAAGTCATTGATTTGTACTTTCTGCCTGACTTAGTTCGTATGGAGACATTCACACACACAATAAAACTTTTTCTGAGAACAAAGCAAAAACAGGGAAATAAAGCTTATGTACAAATACCTTAAAATCCAAGTAGCTCACAAAACTCATTACATTTCAACACAAAGAAAGTCATCATGCTAAGTCAACTAAAGTATAAGATTTATGATACCACTTTCTGCCACCTACAGGTAAATAGCACTAACCTACTTTTGAACTTAGACTATGTCTTGTCTATATTTATTCGTGTTAAAAATCATAAGTGACTTACAGGCAGAATCTTTGGTTGTCAGAATTTAATAGCTGAGAGTGCTATTAAACACAACATCAACAACCAAACTGTGCCTGGTCAACTTTGTCACTCCTTCACCCTCTCTTCTGATATTCTCTGTCTGTTTAAACTTATATATTATCATCCAGTTTTAAAGGCAAGTATTTTTCAATTTTTTGTCATTGTATCAAATGGTTTTAAAAGAGGAATTCATTGATCATATTATACACTGAAAATGGGACACAAAACCATGAAACAGTGGTGCTTAATCAGATGAGATACAATTATCAGATGTTTTGTAAATTGAGAGTATTCTACTCTGTAATTTACCCAGTCCCTAGATGAAAAAAAACCCCTAGATTTCTAAAGGAGTTTTAAATATCCACAACTCATGGAGGACATCTGGTAAGTTAAGACTATTTTAAGACTTGTTTGCAGAACAGCATTTTCTTCCGATTCAAATCTTTTCTGGAAACTTATGCAACCCATGACTTTACTAGTGTACAGCATTCCTTAAAATGTTTCCTTCTTGATATGATGCATCTATTGATTGACAAGCTGTTCCTGAGTTTCATATATAAAAATGTAATCTTTAAATGAAAAGAAAAAATTTAGTAACTTGCAAGTTGCTGCCACATCTGTATTCTTCATTGTCTATGTTGAAACCAATAGTCAAAGCCAGGTAGAAAAGAAATTATAATAATTTCTTTTACAAGGGACAAACATTTCTTTTAAACAAAAAATCCCCTAAAACTGCAAATCTGTCAGAAAATAAGTTTCATTACTTTCTCTATTGCCTGTAAAATGCCAGGAGAGTTTCAAACAAACAGCGGTAAATGACAGTAAGGGCCATTGTGTTCTCTTTACCTAACTGGAGCACCACAACAGAATGCAGTATATTTTTAGCATCAGAATGTACACATTTTATATTTGAGTAGAGGAGAACCAGAAGATCTGTAGACCTACATTCACTGCAAAAACTTAGTGGAATGACAGAGACTTTTAAAACATTTATTTTTAAGTAACTGTGATAGTTTAGGTTGGAATAAAGTTAATTTTATTCATAGTGGCTAGTATGGGGCTCTGTTTTTGATTTATAATGGAAACAGTGTTGATAACATGGATGTTTTTGTTATTGCTGAGCAGCACTTACAAAGCATCAAAGCCTTTTCTACCTCTCACCTCACCCTACCACTGAGGGCTGGGGGTACACAAGGAGCTGGGAGGAGACACAGCCAGGACAGCCTGCCCCAAATGACCAGAGGGATATTCCGTACCGTATGGCATCATGCTCAGCATATAAAGGTGTGTGAAGAAAAATTAAGTGGGAGGGAACATGCTTGGAGTGACAGCATTTATCTTCCCAATTCACCATTATGTGTGACACAGACTGACTTTCCTGGAGGTGGCTAGACACCTCTCTGCCAGTGGGAAGCAGTGGATTAATTCCTTATTTTTCTATGCTGGCTTGTGTGGCTTTTGCTCGACCTATTAAATTGTCTTTATCTCAACCCATGAATTTTCTCACTTTTTTAATTCCCTCCCCAATCCCACTGTTGGAGGGAATAAGTGGCTGCATGGGGCTTACTTGCTGGCTGGTTTAACCATAACAACAGCTGCTCCATTTGTCAGTCAGAATGCAATTTATGGTCAATGGACGTCACAAAACATAATTCTGAACCAAATTTTGGAGTATACTGCAACAAAGGTCTCAAGCTTCAGAAACTTCAATGGACATGATAATTTCCTGTGCTCCCAAGTGAAGCTCAGAAATCAAGTGAAACATGTACCTGAAGAAAAAATCTAAGGGAAATAATACTGTAGGTCCAGGTCTTTGAAAGCATTTTGGCTTTCTGGTGACCTAGATGTCTTGCCACAAGATGCATACGTATGCCAAGATTTTTAAGAAGGCAATATCTGTACACAAGCCAAGTTAGGCAGGAATTCTCCCTTGTTTTCACAATTGCAGTGGAAAATTTTTATGTTTTAGGTATAAAACTTTTCTGGGGTAACACAATCAGATATCTGACAGTGCTTTAGGAAGATTGTGTCTTTAGCAGGTATTCAAAACCTGCTATTGATTCAGGCTGCTGACAAAAATGGTTTGGAGGATTGTGTAAGCTTTGGGTTGAGCTGAGCTCTGAGCCGCTTACTGACTTAAGACAGCACTGGCTTTGCCCGTGTCTGGCAGCAGAAACATGGTTTCAAGCAGAAATAGGTGGCACTGATTATAGGAATTGCAATAAAACTTGACCTTTAGGTTGGTGTATGCCTGAATATGTCTGAGATTTTAGTCCACATGTAATTTTTTTCTAACTGGTACTTTTTGACACTTCTAGTGACTTGAGTGAGGCTACTGGAGAGTTTATGAGATTGTTGTCTTAGTTACTAAGAGGACAACCAAACATTCTAGAGGCTGCTTGTTTAACTGCCAGTTCTGCTGCTTTTATTGTAAAGGATGCACCTCTCATGAAATATCAACTTAACAGACCAAAATGGCCAAACCAATTTAATATGCCAAAAGTATCCTTCTAGTGCCACACATAAAGTGAATAAGAGAAGGAGGAGAGGGGAAGGGAAGGGAAGGGGAGGGGAGGGGAGGGGA